>JASDQU010308435.1:119553-164499 GCA_032191745.1 Picea mariana | reverse complement strand
CCAAGGTTTGGTAGTTGGTAGTGATTTTTCCCAAGGTAATCATCCACTGAACTCCTAACACCACATCTGTGTCCGATAGGTCAACCACATAAAATGTGTCTCTCACTGTGTAGTTTCCTAACTTCATCTCTAAGTTTGGAATTCTGTCTAGACACTCTACTGTGTGGCCATCTGCTACCGCAACATCAAACCCCTCAAACTCCTCTGTCTGAAGTGCCCATCTCGATACTAGTGAAGCGTCGACTAAGTTGTGGGTGGCCCCACCATCTATCAGGGCGATTTCTCGTTGCCCCTAAATAATCCCTCTGATACAGAGGGTATCATACCTGGGAACACTGGAAAGGGTTGCTATGACTCCTTCCTTTGCTGGTTTCCTCCTGTTAGCCTACTCTGGCGGTTGTGGGACTACTGGAGGATGGGCTCCTGCCGGTGTCGGTGCTCTACGGGGAAGCTGCTCCTCTGCTGGTGCTAACTCCTCCTCTGAACTAGTGGATCCATTGTCTTTATCCTCCTCCTCACTGTCCACACTATCTGCTGCTACCTCAATATAATGAATCTCTCCCTTGCCCATGCACCTATGGCCTGGGACCCAAGGACCTCTGCAGCTGAAGCAAAGCTTCTTCCTCATAAGCTCTCGCCTAGTCTCCTCATCCAACTTCTCCTTTCCCTTCCATTTTCTCTGGAATGGCTTCCTGTCTTGATCCCTCTGGGGCACAAATGGTTTGGAGAATTTTTTAGTCTTTGGCACTGAGTCTGCCAGATCTCGAGTGCGAAGGATGGCATCCTGCAAAGTGGGAGGCCTGTATGCCTTCACCCATCCTCTTAAAGGCTCTGTGAGTCCTTCTATGAATATCATGATCAACCTGGGTTCTGATATATTTTTTACTGCCACGACTACCCGCTGAAACTCTGTAATGAACACCTCTGCTGTGCCAGTTTGTCTCAAATGGGCTAGATCCCTGAAGTGTATCTCGGGATCCTTCCTGTCAAACCTATCCATGAGCCTATCTGTAAACTCCCTATAGGAGGTTATGTGACTATGACCCAATTTCACCAGTCCATGATACCACCACTCGTGTGCGTCACCCTCCAAGTGTAAGGTTGTGAAACTGATGGCCTCTGTCTCGGTCATCTGGTTGAGCTTGTAATACGTGTCTAGATTCTGCACCCAAGCTCTGGCGGTGTATTTGGAAGATCCGTCGAAAGAAGGTATGGTGAGTTTACCAACTTTTTGAATGAAGTCAATGTTATGCCCCTGCTGCTGCTGCTGCTCTCCCCTCTGTGGCTCTCTAGGACAGTTCCTGAGTTTGAGTCCACAATACTCGACTAGGGTCATGTCCTACTAAAAGTCACGGCCCAAGGCCGCATACTCTCTCCAATACTCTGCAATGTCCTCTGCATGTGTGGCTGGTCTCTGTGTTATCGGTATCTGTGCTGCTACCGGGGTTGCCCTCTGGAAACTGGGAAACAACGGACATGGAATCCTACTCACAGAGGTATACGTGCGAGTGGGTGACTGGGGTCTACTGCCTACCCCTGAGTTCCCATGTGCTGCATGTGGGCCTTGAGTGCCCGGAATATCTACCATAGCTAGTCTATCTGCTACCTGAGCCAAAGACTGAGACATGGTCCGCTGGCTAGCTAGAATGTCACTGATAATCTGCATGAAGGCTACGTCTGGATCCGCTGGGGCCTTACCACTGCCCTCTGGTCGCTCATACCTGTCACCTAGCCTCTTCTCTGCTTCGCGCTCAGCCTCGCGCTCTACTCGTCGCTCTGCATCTCTAAGTGTCTCTTCCTCTTCCTCTGAACTGGGAGGAAAGGGAGGAAATTTAGGTCTGTCCCTAATTCCCCTGCGCCGATTATATGTGACTTATTCGTCACCTGCGTGCTCACGACCATCTGGTTCTTCTGCTGGGTTCATGGTCTTTAGTCACAGGCTGGCAGGACTAAAGCTCTAATACCACTGTAATGTTCCTGACTTGGCTAGTCTAGGAAACGTTGCTAATGTGTGTGTAGGATCAAAGGTTTACAACATATAAATGATCATACAAATAATAAATGCGACAAAGGACTGCAAGTTTGTATTATGATATCTCTGTGGATTACAAAAATGGCCGAATGCGGATGAATACTGACAATACTCGACTAGATCAACATACAAAGGATCTTAGCTAGAATATAAATAAGCAACTGCGACTGAATAACAACACTCGGCTAGATCAAAAGACAAAAGGATCTTAGCCGAAATACAAATAAGCAACTAAAAGATAATACCCGAAATATGGGAGCACTGAAGAATGATGGAAGACCTGGATGATCTTCCCGGTGACTAGGGTGTGTCTTTCAACACCGAAATCAGCCAACTGGTGTCTTCCTCCTGGAATACATTGAACTATCTCTCCTGAGATGTGCCTCTTCTCCTCAATGACAAGTCATAATCTTCATAATGATGAATTAGGTCGCTGACCCTTCCTTTATAGTTTTCCAAAACCCTAAATCATGCTGAAACCCTAAATCACTGCTGAAACCCTAATTCACTGTTGACTTCTATTTTTAGCTCATAATGACTTAAAAGCATTGTTAACTCTTGTTAGCTCAATGTCACTTTCCGAATATAACAACTATGACTGGGGTGACCTCTAGTAAAGCGTCGTTAACTCTTGTTAGCTCAATGTCACTTTCCGAATATAACATCTGTGACTGGGGTGACCTCTAGTAAAGCGTTGTTAACTCTTGTTAGCTCAATGTCACTTTCCGAATATAACACCTGTGACTGGAGTGACCTCTAGTAACACTGTTTGCCCCTCTTTGGCCCTGGCTATAGTCTAACATGGTGGTTTAGACCATTAAGCCTCCTCTTCTGGAGCTCCTATTTGGAAAGGGACATTACAGAAGAGGCTCCATCAAAAAACATTTTCCACACAGAGGTCTTCGGGGGAGGCTCTTTGCAAAAGGTAATAGGTTGCTTTATAATTTCAATAGGAGGTCGAGGAACATCAGAGAGATGAAAAATACTAGTCCCTAAATTAGTATCGATTGAGAAAATGGGGTGGTTGATGGGATTGGATTCATCACTGATAATGTAGGCAAGTTGTGCTTCTCTATAAATCCTTCTATGTTCCCCTACGAACACAGGAATGGTGGCATATGACAGATCCATCTGCAAAGTTCCCCTTAGTATTTTGATCCATGATTTGAACAACAACATCCCGAACTTAGGGGGAACATTAACTACCACTATGTCCATGACCACACTCTTCATTAACAGTTGGAACAAGGAGACAACCAGGTCTTTAATCACCCCGAGGCATGTCACCTTCCTGGAATCGAATGAATGCAGGTTGTGGTAGGTTTTTGTAACCTCCAACCCAAGTTCATCCATGACAATTTTAGGCATGAGATTGTGAGATGCCCCTGAATCCATCAAGAAGTTGTGCAATACTTTGTCATGAATATTCAATTATGTATAAAAAGGAGGTGAGGAATCATCTCTATCCTCTACCAAAGGTCCTAGTATGATAGCTAGCTTTTCATCTTGGAGGTTGACTAAGTCTGTGGAATGAGATGAAGGCTCAGGCTGCAATATTTTGGAGAGGCACCTTTTGAATCCTTTATGCTCGACCAACTCTGAAAGAGGTACATGGATCCTAATCTTTTGAATATCATGCTCAAAGCTGAAAGAGGAGGGAGAATTCATAATCTCCTTCACTTTTGGGATTGGGGTTTTGACCACTGGTGGGTTTGCGTCCTTTCCTTTAATGCCATCTGTCACATTTTTAGCCAGTTTTTTGGTTCTAACAGGATGATCATGAATGTCAAGATTTCGTTCTTTCTTCTTGGACCTAAGGTTATATCTGTTTGAATTGTTGTCAGTCCTTTCTCCTTTACTCAACTCGTTTAGTTGACTATCCATGAGAGACTCCTCATATGCAACTTGGGTTAAATGAGGAAATGAGGAGGTGTCTCCAAGACAATGGATTTCAGGATCAAACTCTTCTTCCTCTCCTTATTCATCAGTAACAAGGTTATTTTGGAGAGGATATTGAATTCTCTGATCATCTCTGTCCCTATTTATTTGGTTTCTTTGGATGATCTGAGGAGCATTGTTAGGTCTTTTGAAACTACCCTTATTATCATCATTTTGGGTATTCCTATAGCTCTGTGTTCCCTCCAATTCCCACCTTTCCATTTTAGAAGAAAGTGATTTTAGTATCTTGGTCACTTCATCCATTTGAGGGGGGGGAACAGAGGAAACATAAGTCGAAGCTTCAGACCTACCCTTTCTTCTGTCTCTATTAGCCTTACTCCTAAGCTTGTCAATTGCCAAAATATTGGATTCTACTTCAAGGGCTGCATTTTGCATATCAACCAAGGATGTGGCTCTTCTTTCTCTCAACAAGAGGAAAAACTCAAGGTCCAAAGCACTAGCATAAGTCATCTTGGCAGAGGTTTTTGTAGGCTTAACTTCAGTGGGAATATTTTTATACATATTATTAAATCTCTTCGAGAAGTCTAAAACAACTTCCCCCTCTTCTCTCTTAAGTGCCCGAAATTTTGTAACATAATAAAGGAGATATTTTTTATTCCCCCAATGTCTCAAGAATGAATCGTCCAGAGCAACAATCCCGTCAATAGATCTAGGAGCCAAGTCCTTGAACCGATCCCTCGCATCACCATCAAGGCTCTGCACAAAAACTCTCATCCACACATCTTCATTTTCGATGGCCTGAATCTCTACAAATATATAAAAGGACGAAAGGTGATCTTATGTAGTCACGTCTCCCTCCCCTGTGAACTGTGGCATGTATTTGAGGTAGTATGTGGTGTATCTAGGCTGAGGTAAAACCAGAGGGGTGTATCTAGCAACCAATTTCTCAACCATCCTGTTCTTAGGAGGATTAGCAACTGCCATTTGGACATGAACTGGAGGAGAACTAGGAGGAGATGGAGTTTGAAAAGGAAGGATTGGGGCTGTGATTATGGGAGAAAAAGGAAAAGGCTGAGCGTTAGGAGATAAGGATGAGGGGCTAGAGGTAACAAAGGTTTCCCCTTCTGTAACTGCAACAACTCTAATAGGAGCAGGAGTAGTAAAGTCTGGAGTAGGAAAGTCTTCTAAGGTCAAAGATCTCTCCTTCCACTTCACAACTTTGGGAGAGAAAGGGGTGTCAAAGATCTCTCCTTTCAAACCAAGAATAGGAGGGGAGAAATTGGCAAGAAAACCCCCAAAACTTAATTTTCTTGAAATTCTAGCAGTTTTTATAATAGGAGAAGTAGAAACAGTTACTGGAGTTTGTAAAGAGTGATTATGCAAATTATCAGAAAAACTTGGTACAACAGTGGAGGTACCCTTTTGAGTGGTCTTTCCCTTTCTGATAATTTCCTCTAGGTTAGCTTCAGGCATTGCTAGAGGCAACAATGAAGTGGACCTCGTGTGTATGCCTTTAGGAGCCAGAACTGAAACAGTGGAGTCGCCATGTGCAAGTTGCAATCTTCAATGGTACTGATATCTAATGCACCTTCAGAATCAAAGCTTCTTTGTCGTTCTATCCCAGGGAAAAGTTTTCAATTCGTCCCCAACAACAACGCCAATAATGTTAGCACTGAAAGTCACCCTCAGATTGCGGGAGGATAAGCCCAGTACCCATCGGATTATTTGGTGGATGTTGGTTTTATATGAGTGGAGGTCAATGGACAAAACTCAATATATGAATGATGTTCAACACAAAACTGGACAAGAAATGCACAGGGAAGTGAGGGCCACAACTAACTTCATTCAATGAATTGAGTCTAAGTGTGAGTAGAGGGAAGACTTAGCGAGAAAGGTGAACAAGACTACTATGAGCATCAGGCTTTCAAGCAGCTTGGAGAAGAAAAAATCAGACTCAAGATCACTCTTAAGCTCAAGCTTCAGACACTAAAATATGTCCAAACAACACAGTCACAACAACACAATGATCAAACCTACATCACCATGCAACTACAACAACTCGAATGGATCCTCCATGCTCGAGCCATTCAATGTAAGAGGGGAAACTATCACAAGGAAGTTGACTAAAACTGGTCACGATACCGTTGCAATCAAACCTACATTACAACAACATAACAACCCTCCACTAGATCCTGCATGCCCGAGTGTTTCAACACAGTTTTTACAAAGAGATGAAAAGAGTCTGACTTCTATTAATCTGAAATTCTAAAATCCGATACATAATCAGAGAACAGTTCTGGCATCAAAACATTACAAAATAGGGATCTTTGCTCAACTTGTTGATGACATTAATAAAATATCAAAAATACTTATTTATACTCAGAACAATTCACCACTACCAAGAGTGTGATCTGATCACTACATTCAAAGCATTGCATCTGTGAGTTCTTCTATTAGACTGAATGTGCACCCCTCTGTCAGATGTGAGCTCATATCGACATGGGTTTTGTAGGAAAATCTGACCACAGGGGTACCATGGGCTGACGGTTAAGTCCCCACGACCGGGCCTTCCATGCCTTCCATTTATTGGGTTAGTCGAGGTTTCAACCACCAAACCTACCTTCCACTAACTACCTTTCCTCAAAGATTGAACAATGCTTAATGCTCAGGGGTGCGGCCACGTGCTTCTCTCGGATAAGATGCCACATAAACATGAGATTGCGGGGCCATCACAAGCGGTTTGGATTCAGACCGCTTTTGGGCCCACAATCCATCACATTTCGCCACGTAGCATTTTTTTTCCATACCATGGTTTCCATTGCGGGACCGCTCAAGAAAATTATTGCTCGAGCATGTTGCGTCCCCACAATGGACTGTGGCTGTATATCTGGTCTTGATCTGCGATCTGAGTGCACCCGCTAGATTTAGCGCCATTGCCAAGCTTAATGGCCCACCATAGGATTTTCCAAAAGTGTGCCTTGGGATGGGGCGCTACTTTTGGCGCTGAACAATAACAGCTCTAGGAGGATGATCTGATGTGGAGGCCTGATGTCACCATGTTGATATGTCGTGGATGGAGAGGTGACATGTGTTACTCAAAAACATGATAGAGGCATGTCTGAGAATGCTTGAAAAGAGTGCCAAGTGTCAAAACCATAAGGGTGCCACTTGTCTGTGATGACGGTCGCCACACATTTGGCTCTCTTGGGCTTGGGGCCTAGCTCCTTTTCCTTTGTCTCCTCTATGAGATTTTACCCAGAGATGGCGATCTGATGATGCGTGTCTTCCTAAGATCGACAACTAAGATCCCTTCGTGGCTCCAAGCTTCAGACTTCTCAATAGTCAAACTTTATTTGCCCCAAGAAAATTCATTGGAGTTAGGGATCTGACAAAATGTGGATCCTGGATTTGGATGGCCGAGATCCACTTCGGGTCTCCGAGCTCCAGGAAAATCAAAACTCAAACCTCTTCTGCCTTCAACTTCTTTTACCCGGAGATATGGATCCGCTGACACGTGGCCCCACCAAGAGATGGTCCAGATTCACTTCGGGCCTTTGGGACTTCGGGGCTTTGCGCACTTTGGCACTTCGGGACTTTGCAATGTTTAACTCCCACAATCCTCCGGAGCACCGAAATCCGAAGTGAGGGATCTGCCTCCACGTGCCCTTAGGTTTTGATGGATCAGATTATTTCAGGAATTCGGCTTTGGCCCTTCGGGACTTTCATGCACTTCTCACTTTGAAACTCCCGAAGTTCATTCCCCCGAACACTTGGATCAGCTGCCACCTATCCCCTAAATATTTACGGCTCTTGCTTGCTTCGGGCCTTCGAGGCTTTTAATGGAGCTATATTTCGTGTAACTTTGAAATCTCGAATACCCGGGGCCATTAATCTGGAATTCTCTTGGAATCTTTGTCGTTGACAAAATTCAACCTGATTGTTGCTTGTGCTTCAAGCTCGAAATGGACTGCCATGAAAACTATGCCTGACGTCCATGGTTGTGTCCTGAGTGAAGAAGGACTTGGACGACTTGTTGTGGGATAAGGAAAACAGAGATAACAGTGACTTAAAGAAAGGAGACGAGGGTTCATCCTTGGAGAAAAACATATAGGTTTAGGGCCAATACTTCCTTCGGGTAAGACATCAAGGGAAATTAGGGTGCTCGAACAAAAAGGAGCAAACAAAAAAATGACTTTAACAGTCGAAGGGGAAAATTCAAGATCTAGCCTGCAAAAAGGAGAGAGACAGGGAAAGGATACAGACTTAGGTATTCAAAACAACGAACACATACGAATCCAGACAACATTTTGTGATAACAAGATGGATGATGTCATGTTGGACCTAGGATCCAATGTGAACATCTTTTTGAAGAAGTATTGTGAGTTGAAGGGTAAATCAAACTTGGTATGATCTTCTATTCAACTCAGGCTTGCCAACCAATATAGAATATATCCTATTGGCGGGATAGAGAAAGTGGAAGTGAACATTGAGGGGGTAAACACCAAAGTGAGCTTTGAGGTGATTGAGATTATGGATGACTCGAACCCATACCCATATTTACTTGGAATTGACTGGGCATTCAATAACAACACAATACTAAACTTGAAGCAACAATAGATGTCCTTTGAGATTGACACTTTTTTTTTTTCCGTCGTTGGATCCAAATGAGGGTGACATATATAATGAGCTCATGAATGAGGATTCCTAGAGGTCAATCATAGAAAACATATACAACATCATGGGGCACAAGGAGGATTATGTAAATCCAATAGCCAATGACGAGTTGAGCCAAAGAAGTATTTGCTCCTATGCCATAGACTTGGGGGATGTCATGGATAGATTGCAGAATAAGTTGTATGAGGTATCAACTAGGAGATGTGTGTGAATCACCAAAGCAATGCACTAAATTAGATCAGAGTTATGCAAACTACCAAAGTTTGATAGTACAGGCCCAATACACACATTTTTGGCATAGATGGAAGGGTTGGTGCTTGAGACCTAAAGAATTCAAGTCATGGATGCAATGATCAAAGGAACAATTGTGTGCAGGTCATGGAAAACTTTCGAGGTGAAATTTAGCCCATGGGTGAAATTAGGGGGTTCCAAATTTTGATTGGGAGAATTTTTTGTATTGTAGTGATTTGTTATCCTTCATGACAACTTCAATATAAACAAGTATTTTGAGATCAAATCATTTAACCAATGATTATTTAGTCATTCTTGCAAAGTCGAGGACTATATACATAGCAATGTACCCTTGTTTCTAGTAGTTGGCGACATCTTTATTGACAACACTATGCCCACAGAAGTGCTTCATGTTCCAAATATGGATCCAAATTTCTTTGATGTCTATTGCATGATTCACATTCAAAAACGTTATTAGAGAAATTTTGAGGTAAAAAATGGACCTCAAAACAAAAAATGTATTTTCAACATCAAATTTAAAACAACCAATAGGATTCAAGATGATGATGTCAACCATAGGAGTAAATAGTTTTGGAGGAAAAATAAATAAATAAATAAAAACTACTTTTTAAAATCATATTTTCAACTTGTTGATGAAAAATTTAATTATGTATCCAATGGGTGCCTACACTTGAAATTTGAGTAAACCTATAAAGAAATATGTTGAATACGTGATTAAAAAAATAATTTTATTTCTTTCCCTTTGAAAATTCCCAACTCTGATTTTATTATTTTATCATTTTCCTTGGGAGGCCCATTTTAAACGTCAAAATTTCTCTAATGAAAATTTTGACCTAACAAATGGGTTGTGAAAGATATAGGTTATGAATATAGGATTATTTCTTCAGGTATTGTAATGAAACAAAGAAGATGTACAAAAATGGTAAGATAGAATCATCTAACAAACTAGCAGAGTTCATGGTTATGATTTCAAAGGTAAATGATATCAGTTCACCAAATGTGTTATATGCTAGAAAGTATAACCTGCTCATTTGTAGCGACATATTGGAGCTTCACAAATCCCTTTTGCACCATATCTCTAATATAATTGTACTTGATCTCAATATGCTTGGAATTGTCATGAAACACTGGGTTCTCTATCAACTTCACAAAACTTTGGTTGTCACACCAGATACAAGTCGCCTCTAACTCGAGATCAAAAAATCTTGCAAGCAGCTTCTGAAGCCACACTACTTTTCTTCTAGTTGAACAAACTGATATGTACTCCACCTCAGTCGTACTGAGAACCACACTCGTATGCTTCCTACTGAACCATGAGATCATAGTTGATCCCATACTAAAGCAACATCCATATGTACTCTTCCAATCTGCAACACTATCGGCCTAATCTGAATCAGTAAAGCCTTGTAAGCTTATCTCACAATCTAAAGCATATCTGAGTCCATAGTCAAATGTACCTTTTAGGTACCTCATCACACATGTTGTTGCAATTAATTGAACACATCTCAGCTCAACCATATACTGACTCAATGTGTTCACCTCAAAACATATATATGTCCTTCTGTTAGTTAAGTACATCAACGAACCAATCATCTGCCAATACATGGTGACATCCACTGTCTCTGAAGATGTATCACTCAATAACTTTAGATTTTTCACCATCGGTGTAGGCATGAATTTACAATCCATCATTCTAAATCTCTTCAGAGTCTCTACAACATATTTCCTTGGCACAAGAAAATCTCATTTGGTTTCTTCCACACCTCTAGACCCAAGAAATAATGCATCATACCCAGGTCTTTCATCTCAAACTCTTATGCAATCTTTCTCTTGCACTCAACGATGAGATTCTTGTCTCCTATTAGAAACAGGTCATCCACATATAACACTAATATCACCGGACCATCGTCCACAACCTTGTAGTACAGGTTGGAATCTTCTTTACTCTTGGTAAATCCCGAGCTCATCAGGAAACTGTCTGATCTGGCATATCATTCCCTGGGTGCCTGCTTAGGCCCATACAATGCCTTCTTCAATTTGCAGACATGAGACTCCTTCTCATGTATCTTTTGGATTCTCTATGTATACTTCATTTGGCTACTGGAGCAAGTGTCTCATCATAATCTTCTCCTTCTTGCTGAGAGAATCCTATGGACACTAATCAAGATTTGTACATCTCTATACTGTTATCTGCAACATGCTTGATCTTGTAGATCAACTTGGAAGTCACCACTGACTTCCCTTCTGGTCTCAGAACCAAGGAAAAGATCTATATCCCAGTCCTTTTGATTGGCTTCCTCCTCTGTCACTATAGCAAAGTCTACTGAAGCAAGGGAATCTTCCCAGGATGCCTCATGTCTCCTTGAAGCCTCTAAAGCTTTGATCTAGCCTCCTCAACTCATGGCACCTATTTGTCAGTCCTGGAAGGCGTCCCTCTCTCCCTTATGAATCTGAGGAGGAATACTTTCTGAATGAAAGTCTCTAATCCACTAACTCTCTCTGAGATCATGCTCACTCTGAGTCTCCATGCTCCCTTTGAAGCTTGACTCCCTCTGATTCTATATAATCTTTGGAGCCATTTTCTCCCTCCATGTGTGATGATTTCTTCTGAAGTATCCTATGGATAGTCCTAGGGAGGTTGCTCCTCCTTACTGGATCGTGAGGGTTGACTCACTCTGAACTCTAGCTCCTTCTGAGCTGGTACTTGGTGGGGCCGCCTGCATCACCACTGGTGGAACCATCTTCTCCTCATGATATGTTTCATCAATGCTATATATATTTGCATCCTGCAAAGTGTCATGGGACCACGTTGATCTCTTCTTGGTTAATGCAATGATTTTGGGTAGGCCCTTCTGGCTCTACTAACTCTTCCTGATATGAAGAGTGATTAACTGCATTAGAGGGATCTGTTCGGTCAGATTTGGAGCCTTCTGCTCCTTGCAATCAATCTCCATATGAGATACTCAGTTCCCACAAAAATACCCTTCTTCATCTTCTTCTTCTTCGGTACATGGATGGATACAATCATGTATACAACTTCTTATCTGGATAGTCTGCTCCATGTCTCAAACTAGATACCATCTAATATGTTTCCTCCTGCAACCGTCACTATAGCTCCCCTCAGAGTTATCACCTGTGACCTGCGCAGAACAAGACCAACAACAAGGGAAAACAATAGACAAGAATAATACTCTCATAATAATAATAAAAACAATAACGAGAACAATCGTCACAATAGCTCTTTCTTAGAGCTAACACTTGTGACCACCTAGAACAAGAGCCAAAATAAATATGCAATAATAAGAAATAGGAACAACACTCTTCCAATGTTGTGATCAATCATTCCTCCATGGAAGTTACAGGATAACATGCCCGAGACAAGAGCAACAAAAAGTATAATAGAATTTTCATAAGAACATGTCTATGTTAACAAGAATAAAAGAGAATTTCGTGGTAATCATCATATCATTACCAAGGTGACCTTCCTGGAATCAAAACAAGAAGTATCTCCTAGAGGAGATGCTAGTTCATCTTGCAAACAAGTAAAATAGGCATTTATATCAATAATACTCACATGATACCAAGTATTCATTCTATCTAGCAGTAATAGAACCTTTCAAGGATTGTTGTCACAACTATAGTGTTTACTTGTAATGTAGCAATTATAAAACTTGATATGTGCAAATTGGAAACTTATCAATTTAATCAATCAAACTCAGAACCTGGAGTCTTATCTTCAAGAACAAGTGTTGTTGCTTTTCTTCCGAGTCTCCTTCACTCAAGATGAAAAGCATTCTCTTCAACCTGTCCCTTGTACTAAGACAATATTCTTTCTTGATAAAAATCTGAGTTAGAGAATGTTATGCAATTAAGCTCTAAAATCTCAACCTCAATCAATATAATACTTTGACTAAGGTCAACTTATAACTTTAACTTTGACCAAAAATAATCATAACTTTAATAGATCAAAATGCAACCTATTATATGTTCATAAGGTCACAATAATTCCATAACAGCTAGAGGCATATCAAAACAATCAAACTTGGCATGCATTGTTCCTCTGAATTTGTTGGATCTGAGATCCCTCTGGATCTACGATTGTTGCTTGGAAAAAGATCCCTTCTCCTGCAAACACCCTCAAGATAGTGATGTAATTTAAACATATACAAGTACATACCTCTGACGGTAGTGACAAACAACACCAAGCAACAACACCATCCGGAGCAGCGACACGCAATGACAAACCAAAAAATTTCAAAGTGATCCAACTTGCAATCTAAAGATACTTGGAGATGCGCTAGGGTAGGGTGCACTAGGACAACCAAAAAATTAGGCCCAACTCTTCACTGAAAGTGAACAATGAATTTGGGTTAGGGTTTGTTGTTGTTGCAAAACTAGAAACCCTAACGGTCAGAACAATGGCTAGTGAACTGATCTAGGGAAAGAATAATTTCATCATCCTTTTAACGAGTTATCAAAAACTTCATTGGACCAAAGGAAATGCAAATGGTACTGCAACCGGTGTTGTAAATGACACTGGAACTGGTGCTGCAACTGGCACTGCAAATGGCACGAAGTAATTGGAACGAAGCAACTGACACAAAGTAACTATCACGAAGAAACTGGCACGAAGCAACTAGCATGAAGCAACTTCAGAAGATTGTAGATCTGATTCGGGGAAAAGATGTGCCCTCTTTAGGTGACCTTCATAGTGGGTTCAGTAAGTGCTCAACGAGCTTGACAATGGGGGAAACTGAGGATATTCCTTCTAGTGGTTAGACTGCTGCGAAGGAAACCAACTCTAATACCACGTTAAAATTATGGTATGCTCGTTTAACCATAAACAATGTCACATCATTGTCACCCAACCATATGAATTCACATATTCCACCACCGAGCACACTAACCTTTACTTTGAATAATTCCAGAAAGCCTACTCTAGAACCAATAAATAAACCCTAGCCACAAGTGTTGCAACATCAACATAATAACCATACAAGGAGAGTGTACCTTTTCTCCAAGAGAAGAGAACAAGAGAAATACCCACAAATGTTGTACTACTCCATATTTGTGTCCCTTCTTGTTGTAGTTGTTGCTCCCAGACTTGTGCACCTCTAGCTGCAACTTTAGTCTTTTAGACTTGCACACTTGCTAAATGAGTGTGTACAAATGAACTAGGAAACTACCTATTTATACTAAAGTGTCCAGTTGATCGAGGTCGACATCTCCTTCTGGATGTGTCTATTACTTTAATATTATTCTCCTTGGTTTGACTTCTCTTCTAGGGTTTCCACACATCTGTTTGATGGTTCTCTTACTTGTGAAATATTCTATTCTAAGTAGAAAGGTTACACTTGGAGGTTAATACCTCCCGCAACTACCAAAACATCAACATGTGCAACACCGAGAGATGCTGGGTCGGCACCAAGATGAAGTGGCAACGCTAAGGACTTAAGTGGAGGATATGCAACGTTGGTCTTCTCCATCGAATTTGGGTTCAGGGTCGACCATGGATATCTCATGCAAGAGGGTTGGGTCTCCAATTCCGGATCTAAATTCCCTAACTGGGACTGTCGAAGAAGAAGAGAAGGTTCTAGATGATAGAACTCTTACAGACTAGCTATGTTATGTTTTTCTTTATGTATTAGAAGTATTTTCTACCAAATTTACTTTGTTCAAAATTATAGTAATCTTAGGTTATGGAGAAATAATAGCTATGTTATAAGCAAGTACTTGAATGATGTGATGGATAAACTAGATTTTTGTGATCTTCTCTAGTTGTTCCTTTTTGTACTTTGCAATCTAGGTCGCACCCTTTAATAAATAAAATTCCACCCGTTCTTGTGAAAAAAAACCTGAAATAGAATTACCAAATACTCACTTATGTCTTGATGTCTATATGATATGCATATAAACTAGCTCACACTCGGAGAATATTTTAAATCGATGGTCATTATCGATTTTTCTCCAACCTAGGGCGAGCATGGAAGGAAAACTTTCCTCCATCCCTTCCTTCATCTAATTTTTTTTGTTTGTATGAACAAGACAAGGAGCAATTAGGTAGAGCCACTTCCAACTTTTTCCCAGTTCACTAGCGAGCTGGTGGCCGCATAACTATATGTTCACATAAATTTAAGTAGTGTTACTACGTTACTATCACTTCATTGCTTACCTGAAGGTATAACCTCAGCGTAGGAACCAAAGTGAAGCTTGGTTGGTTAATGTCGAAAGGCCCTTTCTTCCCATGTTGCAGAGAATTTGGCAGGCTACCTGAAAGCACATTGTGGCTGAAATCCAAATTTCTTAGAAGAGAACAATCCCCTAAATCAACTAGAAAAGGTCCAGAAAAGTTGTTATTATTGAGATGGATCTCTCAAAGACTACTCAGACCCCCAATACCCACAAGTACAGTTCCTGCAAAGGAATTGTGGGACAAGTGCAATGTTTTTAGATTTTTCAGCGACCAAATTGACCCAAGAAGAAACCCAGACAGATGGTTTTCAGACAAGTTGAATGCATTCAAACTGGAACAAGATCCCAGGCTAGAAAGAAGGGAACTTTGCAATGCATTATGATTCAAATTCATGATCCTGAGGCTGGGAATCTGCCCGAGATTTGAACTGATATTGATATTTCCAGAGAAATTGTTGTCGGAAAAAGAGAGCGTACGAAGGAACTGAAGCCTGGTGAGAACTTTGCTGATCTTTCTAGATAAAGACAGATTGTCCAACACCACTTCTGTGTCTCTTCCTATTCTGGGGTTGCATATCACATCTACCCACAAACATGAGTTGTCACTGTCTTCGTTCCAAGAAGCAAGAGATGATTTTGGGTCGTGTAAATTTTCCTTGAAAATTATGAGACCCAACACATCATCTTTCACCTCAAGTCCAGACTGGCTCAGAGAAACCATGAAAAAAATGCAGCTGCCAACACAACCAAATGCAACAGGCCGCTCTACAGTTCTCAGCTTCCTAAAAGCTTGCATTCCATATAATATACTTCTGTTTTTTAAATTCAATTACCTGTATTGATTTTAACTGCCTCGAATTTAATGAATAGATGACTAAATTTAGTGCTTATCATAATTTGTTTATTATTTTGGTTCTTCATGGATCATAATTTGTTTATTATTTTGGCTCTTCGTGGCAATTTTAGGCCTGCGATGCCTCTGTTGCTATTTTGTTGTTATAGTTTTATGAATTTTGTGTCGATTGTCCATCATTTTGCAATTTCTACAAATTATTTCTTTGTTTTAAAGTTACTTAACTGTAAAGAGATTAAAGTGACATATAATATGGATATTTTCATTTCAAATTTCATGCTAAGATAGTTGACAGACATTGACTTCTACATCCTTCAATAATATTTGGTTTCTGAGAAAAAGGGGTACCCAACACCCATTTGGAAATTGTTTTACTGGCAACTTCTGAGAAACTAAGACATTAAAAAAATGGGTACCCAACACCCATTTGGAAATTGTTTTACGGGCAACTTCTGAGAAACTAAGACATTAAAACATGGTAATGTTTTATGGATTGTATAAGTATATAGAAAAGGGTGAGAGAGTCGGGGTGTTAGAGAAACTTTCTATACCCAGACCTTCAAGCATCAAAATTTTGCAGAAATTCAGGTGGGTACGTTGCAAAATATGCTCCAACTTCTGTTTCAGGCATTGTTAAAAAAATTTGAGCCCTTGGGATTATGGAAACTAGGTTATCTAAGGAAATTAGGAGCTCCTTTTTTAGTCCATTTTAGTTCTACAAAAGTCTCACACATGGGCCTTCAAGCATCAAAATTTTTAGGAGCTCCTTTTTTAGTCCATTTTAGTTCTACAAAAGTCTCACACATGGACCTTCAAGCATCAAAATTTTTAGTCCATTTTAGTTCTAAAAAGGTCTCAGACATGGGCCTTCAAGCATCAAAATTTTGCAGAAATCCAAGTGGGTACTTTGCAAAATATGCTCCAAATTCTGTTTCGGGCATTGTTAAAAAAATTTGAGCACTTGGGATTATGGAAACTAGGTTATCTAAGGAACTTAAGAGCTCTTTTTTTTGTCCATTTTAGTTTTACAAAAGTCTCACACATGGCCTTCAAGCATCAAAATTTTGCAGAAATTCAGGTGGGTACTTTGCAAAATATGCTCCAACTTCTGTTTCATGCATTGTTAAAAAATTTGAGCACTTGGGATTATGGAAACTAGGTTATCTAGGGAAATCAGGAGCTCCTTTTTTAGTCCATTTTAGTTCTACAAAAGTCTCACACATAGGCCTTCAAGCATCAAAATTTTGCAGAAATTCAGGTGGGTACTTTGCAAAATATGCTCCAACTTCTGTTTTAGGCATTGTTAAAAAAAATTGAGCACTTGGGATTATGGAAACTAGGTTATCTAAGGAAATTAGGAGCTCCTTTTTTTTAGTCCATTTTAGTTATAAAAAAGTCTTAGACATGGGCCTTAAGCATCAAAATTTTGCAGAAATCCAAGTGGGTACTTTGCAAAATATGCTCCAAATTCTGTTTCGGGCATTGTTAAAAAAATTTGAGCACTTAGGATTATGGAAACTAGGTTATCTAAGGAACTTAAGAGCTCTTTTTTTAGTCCATTTTAGTTCTACAAAAGTCTCACACATGGCCTTCAAGCATCAAAATTTTGCAGAAATTCAGGTGGGTACTTTGCAAAATATGCTCCAACTTCTGTTTCAGACATTGTTAAAAAAATTTGAGCAATTGGGATTATGGAAACTAGGTTATCTAAGGAAGCTCCTTTTTTAGTCCATTTTAGTTCTACAAAAGTCTCACACATGGTTGTTCTCCATCTTATAAAGAAGATTCATTAAGCACAATATATGTATTAATTTTTGCCAATCCAAATGTTTGTATTAGCGTCCTCCTTTTTCAATTTGTTATGTTAATACTTTTCTATTTTAAGTAAAATGGTTTTCTCTTTAATTTTGGGTCACTTGTGTATTGATTTGCAATGCCGATATTCAATCCCTCAATGTTCTGGTTTGTGACCATTGTTAAAGATTTGTGGATATACAACTCTATGAAAACTACTCCAATTTGGTCTATAAATATTAATAAGCTCCTTAGAACACCCTCAAAATTGGTCATTCTAGTTGCATTGTGGATCCTAACTTTTCTTACCAATTATGAAAAACTTGTTCTATGGATTATTTCAAAGGGGATTTTAAAAATAAAAGAACATATTAATTATAATAATGTTGTTTTATTATGGAGTTTTAAAAATAAAAGCACATATTAATTAAGTTGTTTTATCATGGAGATTATAAAGTGATAATGTTTTGAAGGTACTATTTATTTGTTATTAAAATTATATATATATATATATATATATATATATATATATATATATATATATAAATATATATTTGAAATTTTATTGTAAGGAAATCAAATGCTAAAAAGTTATCGTCATTAATTAATAATTGGTTTTAAACCCTTTTTATTGTCCCTTTTTCTTAACAATAAAAAGATTTAATCACTCTGTCCTATATTTTTATGTTATTTTTTGATGGGCTATTATTGGGTTTTTTGGTGTTAGTGTGTTGTTATTCAATACAACTTCATAGTTATTGCATTATTATCCAATACTATGGTATTTAATTTAGATTAAAGTTTAAATTCTGAGTGCATTTTAAATCACATGTTTCAAATTTTTTTGAATATAATATGTATTACTTTGTATGATATAAAATGATAATGGTAACCATTTTTAATTTTTTTTATCCTAATTGCATCTCTAATATGTCTTTTAAATTTATTATGCAAATTTTCTATTTTACATAATATAAAATGATAATGGTACCCACTTTTGAATTTTTATCCTAATTACATGTCTAATATGTCTTCTAAACCTATTATGTGAATTTTAAATAACTTTTTATGAATTACATTGTTATCCTTAATGACCAATACTTATAACTATAATTATATTTATAAAAAATTATATGGATTATCTTGTCTCAAAAAATTATTACCAAATTTATATTTACTTGTGAATAATTTTTTGTAATGGAAAGCAATTTTTTTCACAATACTATATTTATTCATTATCAATAATTTATTGTAATGGAAAGTACATATATATATTGGTGTATGAGATTCCTTGTCCATCTTTTGTTTGTGGGACAAGGGATCCCCTCCAAGGAGTGATTTGACTATTAAATTCTACAGAGGTGTACATACCCTACCCCCCTTTGGATTTGAGCATGTGACCTCTTAAGAGGAAACACGTGTTCTTAATCATTAGGCTCACTCAAGTTGTACAACAAGTCATATAAAGCCGAGCTAAAAAACATTACAACAATACGCTCATTGTGACCTCAACATGTCACTTACCAACATGTCACTTATCAAATAGAACCTGGGTGTGGAGGATAACACTCATTTTAACAATCACTCTAGTTAGACCCACATTAACTATTGTAAATTGTGTTTACATATAAGTAATACATTATTACGAATTTCAAGTGTTTCATAATTACTTTAACTTTTAGCTTTAAATTACATACAACTATTACCTTAAAAACATTTTTAAGAAGTAGATATAAACAACTTTGATACTAAATTCTAATATCACTTATTTACACTTTTAATTTAGTTTAATTATTTATCACTAAAATGTATTATTTAGAAAAAAAAATACAAATTATTTTTTTATATTTAAACAGGACTTTTAAGAATAATTATTATCCTTTACCTCTCTTAAGATTTCCTTAAAAATACCTTCTAACTTCTTATTTTTCGAACGGAATTCTTTCAACGGTTTACAGGCTTTATACATTATTTTACCCATTAACGAGATGTCCATTTTATGAAGTGATGGAAAAATATACGAAGGAATGTATGAATATAAAGTCATTAACCGGATTATTTTAACCCTTTTCTTGCCGTGGGAAAAAAAAAATATTATATATATATATATAAGCGCGCGAGTGATCGAGCTGCAAAATTTTTGTAAAATCTAAGATTGAGTTAGAGGAGCTGAGATGAATAAACTTTTTCATTCATGCACCAGTGGTCTAGTGGTAGAATAGTACCCTGCCACGGTACAGACCCGGGTCCGATTCCCGGCTGGTGCAGCTGAAAACTTTATCTCTTTCCTTTTTCGATTTCTTGAGCTTGGTTGAAGGTTGGTATCTGTAGCTGAGTCTGATTCTGGAATGTACAATATTTCACATCAAAGCATGCCATTCTAAGTGAGTAGTATTAGTGAATCATGTCTATTGCATGATTCACACTAACAAAATGGTGGAATTTTGGTGTAACAAATGGGTTGTGAAGGATATAGGTTATGGATATAGAATCATTGTTTTAAATGGGTTGTGAGATTCACACTAACAAAATGGTGGAATTTTGGTGTAACAAATGGGTTGTGAAGGATATAGGTTATGGATATATAATCATTGTTTTAAATGGGTTGTGAGATTCACACTAACAAAATGGTGGAATTTTGGTGTAACAAATGGGTTGTGAAGGATATAGGTTATGGATATAGAATCATTGTTTTAAATGGGTTGTGAAAGATGTATGTTATGAATATAGGATTATTGTTTTAAGGTATTGTGATGAAACAGAGAGGATGTACAAACTTAGTAATACATAGTCATTCAACAAACTAACATAATTCATGGTTATGACTGCAAAGGAAAATGAGATCAATATATTTGGGCAACACAGATTTCGACATACAATCTATGTTAAGTTTAAACTTTGTTTTATATGTACATATGAGAATTGATTATTGTAACATTAATTATCCCTTTCTAAGTCATAAATTGTTGGTATATCTGGCTTGTTAGTTATTGGATATACTCTCTAAATTAGAATGATATCCAATGACCCAATTAATTTGATCTCAAACCTAACCCAGATCACTATAATGAATTACCAATTTCCATAACTAAAAAATATAATAAAAAAATAATATGTTAATGCATTGTTTTTACACCACAATACACTCCTAATCAAATGTGTTCTATTCATACATCATATGAAAGCATATATTCACACACCACAATACACTCCTTCTAATCAAAGGTGTTCTATTCATACATCATATGAAAGCATATATTCACAATAATTTGAATATGGTTTGATAAATGTGAAAGCCTTGTTTCCATATCATTTAATGAATAGATACATGGAGTCTCGAATGGGGTGCCACGTAGTGGAAGGAGGCCACACAACCCTCCCATGACTTCAACCATAAATATGGTCAGCCGTCGTCCCTCACCTCAGTCTTGAATGGAGGGTGACCTTAATTACTTGCAGAGGAAGGGAGGACAACTCCCTCAAGTCTGGTTAATGGCGGTCTTGATGATTAATGGTAGGAGGCGGGTGAGTACAACAGTCATGTCCACCCTGGGGATATCTTTCCTGCCCAGCCCTGACTGGAATAATTTCGCCTTCGAGCTCCGTCACCTTGCTCGCTCTGAGAATTGGATTATTGTGCAGTGGGCTCTCCTGACAGTAATTCAGTGGATTCTTCGCCCCCCTGGCTCAGCCATGCTAAAAGAGAGAGATAAGCGAAGACATGGACCTGCCTGGTACAACTACGTTGCCCGACAGAGATGCATGCAACAAATGGAACATGCCCTGTTCATTTCCAAGACTCAATGCACCACGAGGCCATGAACTCCACCGATGGCCTATGTCGAGGAGGAATTTTCGGAGGAACCCATCCAGGTTCCACCAAAATCCCTTCTCTACACAGTCCCGGGCGATTTACTGTTCCCCAACACCAACAAAGCTAGTATAGGTACCTAGGGTGCCATGGAAGGCGCCACATGCATTGTCGAGGAGGAATTCCCAGAGGAACTCCTCCACACGGCTTGAGGCGCTTCCCTCCAGGACAACACCAACGAAACTGATGCAGGGGCTGAGGCGGTCAAGGATGGAGCCATCGACACCACGTAGGAGAACCTCCCCATCTTGGCGCCTCCACCACTAAATGCAATTCCGGATTTTGACCCAGCTCCCCCAGTCTCTTCAGCCCGAAGCAACTGGAGCTCATTTTCGATCTCAGAAGCCACATGGCAGACCAACTTCATCTGGACACCCTCATTAGCAAGCGGATTGACATACTCTTCAACGCATTCTCGAATGCATCGACCAAGTAATGTTTCTCGGTCTATGCGCAACTCTTCGTGCTACAACCTAGTGACGACACTCTCCTTGGAGCTTCGAACGACAGACCCCCTGGTGCCAATGATTAGCTTATTGTTATTTTGTACTGGTACTCTGCATAATTCTTATCTAGTTTTATGTACCGAGACTCTGTATAATTCATGTCTAGTTTTCTTTTTCCAATAGTTGTTAGGTTGTTTTAGCTTGCAAAGACAGATCTGTCAGGACAAACATCCACCACCTGCTTTGGTTTCCAATTGGCAGGGCAAGCGGCGAATAGATTTTTTGACCGAAAGTATAACAGACAACCACCTGTTCCAGTTTCCACTAGTTTGGCAGAACAGGTGGCAGGTTGATGACATATGTCTTTTTTGTACAATGACAACACAGTAATAAGATTTATCCCCTTTTTATTTAAAAAAATAAATGAATAGATACATGGAAATTATTGTCAGTGACTCGAGCAATACAAATATACTCCTCGAACACCTTAATACATAATCCAATATGGATATATATTATGAAAGCTTGACTTTATCATATATATATATATAAGTTTTCTATATAATTAGTTTTTCATATAATTTTTTTTAATATATGTGAGAAACTAAGTTACTTATTCATCAAAATTTGAGTTAACTATCATTCACATCAAGACCGATAAATATTTATCTACTATTTAATTTTCTTTTCAGATAATTATTTAACTAAAGAATACAAAATTTATTTGTAAAAAAGGGTAAGCTACTATGCAACTAGTGCTTACCTTTGCAAGCCAACACTAACATTAGGACAAGCACTTATCAACCATGCAAGTGAGCTATTAAAACCAAACCAACCTAAAGTGTATGGTGTCATTGTCAAATATATCATATCTCGAATTCACAACTTCAATATAATAAATTATTTTGAGGTCAAAACATTTAACCAATGATTATTCAGTTGTTTTTCAAAGGTAAGGACTAGATACATACCAACTTACCCTATTTTCTCGTAGTGGCAACATCTTTATTGACAACATTACTTCCAAAGAAGTGTTTCATGTTTCAAATATGGATCCAAAATTCTTTGATGGCTATTGAATGACTCATATTCAAAAGGATTATCAACAGAACCAATAAGATTCAAGATGATGATGTCAACCATATGCGTAACTAGTTTTGGAGGGAAATAAAAAAAAAACAAAACAAAAAAACTAATTTTTAAAACCATACTTTCAACTTACCTTCTTATAGGTTTACTCAAATTTCAAGTGCAAGTCCAATGAGTGCCTACACTTGAAATTTGAGTAAATCTATAAGGAAACATGTCGAATATACCATTAAAAAAACAATTTGTTTTTCTTTTCCTTTGAGAATTCACAACTCTTATCTTATTATTTTATTTTTTTCTTTAGAAGGTCCATTTTAAACCTTAAATTTCTCTAATGAAAATTTTGACCTAACAAATGAGTTGTGAAAGGTATAGGTTATGAATATAGGATCGTTGCTTCAAAGTATTGTGATGAAACAAAGAAGATGTACAAACTTGGTAAACCATAATCATCTAATAAACTAGAGAAGTTCATGACTACAATTGTAAAGGTAAATGATATCAATTCACCAAATTTGTCATATGCTAGAAAGTATAACCACATGTATGGGATTTGATAGGAGTGGGATCATTTCTATAGATGCAAATGTGTGCCTAGCTTGGAAATTGGAGGACAATGGAATTATAACACTTTCACAAATGTACCACTTGCTTCTTTCTTTTAAGGAAAACAAACACATAACTACTCAAAAATAATTTAACATCATACACAATAATTAATCTTATTTACAATCTTAATTTAATTTAATTTTTTATCATTAAAATGTATTATTTATGAGCAAAAGAAAGATTTAAACAATACTTAAATTTAATTTGTTATCATTAAAATGTATTATTTTGTTACTATTTAAAAAAAAAATCATGTATTATTAGCCCTTGCCTTTAGGTTAGGGATATAGTAATTGGTTGGTCATTTTTTAATACTTCCGCACATAGTTCAATACATTTTAACCCAAAGTTTGGAAGATAATTTCACTTTTTACTTTTCATCAACATATCAAATACTTCGAACAATTTTTTTAACCAATCAAGAACATTGACGTCTTATTTGGCCTATTATTAGTCATTTCCTTTAGGTCAAGGATATAGTAATCGGTTGGTCATTTTTGAATACTTGTGCACATAGTTCAATACATTTTAACCCAAAGTTTGGAAGATCATTTCACTTTTCACTTTTAATCAACATATCAAATACTTCCAACATTGTTTTTTAACCAATCAAGCACATTGAGGTCTTATTTGGCCTCATATTGAGGCAAGAGATGAGGCCAAAGAAACAAACTTTGAGGTTTTATTTGGCCTCATATCGAGGCACGATATGAGGCCATAGAAACAAACTTAGGAAACATGGCATATATTTATAGTATATATCTCAAGGTGAATTAATTGTAAGTTTAAAGTTAGCATTAATTTGAAACATTAAATGTTTTCCTATACATAGTCTATAGCCCATAGCCGATATCTGATATTTGTTACCTACATCTTCATGTTCCCCTAGAAACTGCTTCCAGGTGTGTAACATGCGTGTAACATGTAGTAGCTTCACCAGGTGTGTAACATGCAGCAGGTGTGGGACACGAAACCTGGTAGTGGCTTCACCATTACTCTATGACACTTTTTCTATAACATTTGTGCTAGGAATATTTGTAAAAGAAAATTTCCACTTAGACACAACTAGTTGTTGGTTATTCTTACTTGAATATGATTTGAAATTATGCCTTAGGAAAGAGGCTTAATCATTCCACTCTGAAATGGATTCCTCACTCGCTCGCTCTGAAACAACTTCTTCACTATCTCACGATCATAACTCAAACCATGGCCTTTAGGAAAGAGATTGACAAATGCATTAATGAGCACAACAACAAATGAATCATAGTAGGGAGTTATCACACTCTATCATAAAGAAGGAAGATCGGAATTTGCAAGTTGGCCACCCGAGTAATGTACACTAGTAGTTTGGATTGTAATTAATTTCAAATCAATCAAATAAGTATTCTAATATTTGAAAAAACCAATCAAGAAGTAGCATGAATTCATAGAGTGTATTTTTTTTTCTTTCTATAGATAGATACAGTCTGAAATTTGAAATTTAATGTGAAAAACCAAAACAATATTTTTGAAAAAAATGGAAATATAATTAACCGACTCCTACTTATTCTTGATAGAAAAATCCTCAAGCAAACTAGAGGCAGAGATAGTGATCTTAAGCGTTTTTCTGAAATCAATTACAAGAGTGTGAATTTACCTCTAACGAGTCAAAAAAACCAATAGTGTGAGCTAATCTATTGAATTCCACTGAACAATTAGAAATAACAACAACAATAGCCCCAACCACTTTCCCAACAACAATGACAAACAATCCTACGTTCCCAACATCGTCCACCTTGTTAGCATTATTCATTGATTGCATCTTTCACATGGGTGGAATTGATAAGTCAACTTGTACTTTATTATATATTATATTTGGGAAGTAGTTTGATTTCACATTGATGACGTATCCCTTCCCTAGTTGTGGTTGGAGCAACGAGGCCTGATAAAAAAAGTAGACCATATGTATTTCCCAACATAGGCTTGAATGTCTCATTGTCTTCATGGTGCTAAGAAGCTGATGGAATTTATCTTGGCCTCTACTCTCGTTGTTATTATGTTGGGCCTTGAAGTGGCTAGAGAGTTTCTAAACTAACCTCATGTTTCCAGCAAATCTCTCAAGCAGTCGACACATTGGTTATATTGTTTGGGAGAGTCATTACCTCTAGCTCCATTCTTGGCCCCTTTCCCTACCTACATGATACACTAAATAGATCAAGGGATGGCTCCATTATCAGTTGATTTCCCTATCTATATACACCACTGAATAGAGCAAGCGATTTTGATAGAGTCCCCTGCCTCTTCATCCCAGAGCACCCATGGATCCTATGTAAGGAAATAAACACATGTAAACCTATTAGTAAGACATGTAAACCTCCTTTGAATATATGTGGCACTTGTGAAACATGAGTCCTACAATGTTGCAATTGGAAATTATCATTTCAATATTTTTTTTCAATGAAAAATAAAAATTTAATATTTTAAAATTTTATTTGTTAAACCTTGTCAAAGTAATGTAGTTGTCGTAATACGTTTCTCCTCAGTCCTGGCTTGTTGGTACAATAACACACACCCCCTATGGGTAAGACTACAAAATATGATCCACGACTGGAACTGGACTGGATAATGGTGGTGCAACTGAAACTGCATAATTTGGCTATCAAATTGTGCTCAGGGAATCTTTGAATTGATAAACGACTCTTGCTTGCTTGGATTCTTTCTCTCTTTATTTTTCTGTTATTCCTATGAAATTAAATCTTGGGTTTGAGAAAGACAAAAATAGAGTTGTATGGGGATTTCTCAATCTACGTCTAAATGAATTTAGGAAACAAGTTTATTTTCTTAAAGAACCAATTTCAGCAGGTTCGATAGGAGAAAAGCTTATTTTCTTTTACATCTTCAAATCTTCAACCAGATCCACTATGACTAATTTACTACAAAACCCAGAATTCCCATGCGACCTCTACTTAGCTGCAACAAGGCTCCCAACGTTTCTCTACCTTAACTTATATTCCAAAATGAAAATGCCATCTCGAAAGTAGATAACATGAATGGTAGAGTGTCTAGGTGTGTTTTATATAGGGAACTTATTTTCCATATGGCATTTTCATAGAAGCTACCAAGTGTGTTTCATGAAGATCACAACTATCAATATAACTTTACATGATACTAATAATATGCTTGGCCTGCTTTACAAAGATATATTAGGAAAATAACATGCATCATAATGGGAGTAATGGTCAACTATTGTTCATACATTTTCCACGTTAAAGTTGACACATTGTATGAATATGGGAGACTATGAAATCATTTTCATCACCCTAATCATTCACACTGAAAACAAAATGAAATCACTAGGTTTCCCAAATTCAGTGTAAATTTATAAGTTCAAAATTAACATAATCATCACCCACAATATGTGTTTATGGTACCTGATCAAATTGAATTATTTAAACTTGAATGGATGTTTAATGGTAGCTAATGGTTATTTAAACTTGAATGGATGGTTAATGGTAGCTAATGGTTATTTAAACTTGAATGGATGGTTAATGGTTAATGGTCAATTTATTTCTCTGTTTTGATGGATGGATGTTCAGTCCAGTCATGAATTCCCATTGACAAATGCTCCTTTTGTTTTCAAACTGATTCCCTCTACATAAAAAAACTTTATAAAGTTAAAATCTTCTACAAGTGGAGATGTTTTTGAGCTAAACGATGTAGGCACGATGGGACAACAAAAACTATAGCTTCTAAACTTCACAAACCATACTTCTATGGAATCAATTTTACCAGAAAGCAGTCCTTCCTCCACAAATTTTGAATTCTCTATAAATTGTTCGTGACTATAAAAAGGATTGAGTACCATGAAAAACAAAGACATGAAAAAGAAGAATTGTTGAAACAAGATTCAAAATCTGGAAAATATTATAAAAAAAAAAAAAAAAAACGTTAGAAAAATAGGAGGCTCAACATTTTTTTGGACCCTAACAAAGTTAAAGCTATGATGGAATGACCAATTTTGAAAACTTTGAATAATCTTAAAAGATTCTTAGGATTAACAGGATATTACTACAAGTTTGTTAAGAGTTATGGTCAAATAGAAACACCTATAACATCGTTATTAAAAAAGTAGGTATTGTTTTAGACTAAAAAATAACTAAAGCTTTTGAAAAGATCGAGGATATGTGTATGACTCTTGTCAAGGATAATTTTAAGGATGGAAATTTATCTTTGAATGTAGAAACCTTAGAGAATATTAGTAGTCCCTAATATGCAAACTATAAAATGTTTGGGAATATATTTTTAAAAACATTCAAATTTCGAAGGATTTTATATATTTTCTATAAAATTTGGGCTATTTTTAAGGTAAAATGATTTTATTCTATGGAATTTGGGTGAATCTATTTTAGAAAAAATGGAAGTTGGCGAATCATTTTTTTGGAAAAAACATGGAAACTTATCCCATGGGCGATATATAGCCCCTAAAATTTTCCTTATGTCTTGGTCATGCATGATTTCACAAAAGCATTTATTGTGGAATGTGATGCCTCGAGACATGGCATTGGTGTAATTTTAATACAAGAAGGAAGTTCCATTGCCTCCAAAAGTTTCCAACTTAAATGAAAGAACTTATTCAAACCCATTTATGAAAAGGAAATGTTGGCCATATTACATGTAATTAAGAAATGATGTCCATACCAAGTCCGAAGGAAAGAGTGTCATCATGGTAGTAGTGGATTGACTCACAAAGTATGCCCATTTTTTCTCCCTTTCTCGTCCTTTTAAATCAAGTACAGTAGCCACAACATTCACAAAAACAATTTAGAAGCTACACGAAATCCCTAAGATCATTCTAAGTGAAAGAGATCCAATTTTCACTAGAAATTTTTGGACTGAACTATTTTCCTTTTTCGGTACTCAATTGGCTCACAACTCCTCTTACCATCCCCAATCTGATGGGGAAATAGAACTTGTGAATAAATGTCTAGAAGTGTATCTTCATTGTTTTACATATGATAAACAGACACAATGGGTCAAGTGCTTTCCCTTGGAAGAATGGTGGTACAACACATCCTTCCATACTTCATAAAAAATGTCCCCATTTATGGAACTTTATGAGTATCATCCTCCATCAATTGCATGACCACCCTTGAAAGGGAAAGTGAAGGTTCAAGTAATGGAGGACCACATAGAGCACCAACAAGAGGTTATCAAACTATTGAAGGACAACTTGGTTACAACACAAAATAGGATGAAACAACAAGCAAATCAACATCGTAGTGAAAGGGAATTTGAAGTGGGGGATTATGTATTTCCGAGACCACAACCATACAAACAGATGTCCCTTGAGCAAAAAAGAAGGAAAATAAATTAACAACCAAATATTATGGTTCATGTAAGATGTTATAAAGGATTGGAAGTATGAATTACAAATTGGAGTTACTTGCATCTACACATGTACATATAGTCTTCCATGTTTCTTTCTTAAAGAAGGTAATTAGTGACAAGATCCCAGTTCAAACTATTTTACTAGAGATCAATGAAGAAGGGAAAATCATACTAAAACCATAAACAATCTTTGAAACATGGGTTAAGCAGTTGTGAAATCAAGAAATTACTGAGTACCTCATCAAGTGGAAGAACTTACCAATAGAAGAAGCGACATGTGAAGATGAGTTCTTCTTGTAGAAACATCTTCAACTAATCAAATGTTGAAGGAAACAATTGTTTGAAGGGGAGGGGCATGTTAAGCCCCTGAACAAATCCTCGTGTTAAGTATAAATCCCCATGCAAATCCCTTAAACAAAGCCCCATGTAAATCCCTAGATACCGAGTTGGTGTATTTATATTCTTATATTAGTATTGTGGGCCATACCTTTTAATTTTAATTGTACCCTTGGTTTCCTATATATATACCAAGGAGACCTAGTTTTAAGATCATCTCATCTTGTACATTTGTTCTATTGTAAAATGAGGTTTCCTCCTCAAAGAGGCTTCACATTCATTATTCTCTCTTTATCAAGGCATGAAGTTACCTCTCTCTCTCTCGCTCTCTATGTTATTTTGGTTATTGATGCATAACATTATCTATTCAAACATTTACAATTGGTTAGGCCTTTTGTCCCCTCACAGTCAGGTTTTGGAAATGGTTCATAAGTGGGTTTGATAGAGGAATTCATGCTTGTTTATGCTGGCTCTGGAAGGTGAAAAATCTTTCATTTTCATTGAATTGGGTTTTCTATCAAAAGTGTCAAGGAAGCTTGCAAAAAATCTTGACTCAAAGACCACTCTGGGATAAAAATTATAGTTATGAAGCAGAGGAACCTGTGACTCTGCTCCAGGCCTAGGCTCATATTGTGATAGAATATCTTAGGTGGTTTAGTATTGGTATTGAGCTTGTCTATCTGAAATATTGTTTTGGGTACATAGGAGGAGAAATAGATGAAAGAGATTTGATGAAGATAAAAAATTCTTGAGGAGGCATGATGACTTTATCAATTGCAGTAGGACTTTGTTGTTTTCTGTTTCAATAACATTTCATGAAAATGAACATCTTTGCGTTACTCAACATGCTCCTCTTATGAAAATCTTGATGGATCAAATGAAAAGGATGAAAATATTGATGCAAAGTATAATATGCTTAGAAATCTAATGCTAAATATGTGAAAGGAATCCCATTTAGTAGCCCAAAATGACAAAATTCTTGGAGAAGTACAAGAGAAGGGAAAATACACCAACTTAAGGACTCTTTGAGAAGCAATTCATTCCATTCTCTAAAGTTACATAGGATGAGGCAATCAACATACATATTTTTATAAAATGATATCATATGTCTTTAGTACTAGAAATTGTGGGCTTTTGATTGTCTTACAATTCTAGAAGGTTAAGTATGTGGTATGTAGGAAATCTCTATGTAAGTACAAGAGCTATTTTGAGTCTAGATCTAAATATATTGAATCGACACCATGCATTTCATTGAAGTATTAGTTTCAACTTTTATATAAATAAAATTTTAATTTCGGTTTAAAAACACTACTCGGAAATGATTAAAATAACTAAATAAGGTGCTAGGGGATCTCATACATCAATTTGGTGTGTGACTTGGTCGTGACCTTAAAATTAGATTATTATTATTATTACATATGAATGGTGTTGTCTAACTGTTTTAAGTTTGACTCTTTTTGTCGGAATCTGGCGACATAAATCTGGACGAAATCACAATTTTGTGTTGTTTAAATTGCATTTTTGAATGCTTAAATGGATTCAACATACTGAAAACCCCTTGGGGAACTCAGATTACAAAGACTTAGTCACTCAAATATGCAGATCCAACAATTTATGATTGGATTTTTAGCAAAATTAATCAAAAAATATCCCCATAAGAGAGCCAAAACGTTTAACACAACTAAATAAATTGATTATTATAACATTACTTATTAATATTATGAATGGATTGTGAAGTGACACGTTCACTCTATTTTTTGGTAACCCTCTTTGCTATAATATTTCCACCAATAGATGTGAGAACTATATGCATAATTTTTTAAGTCAATGCTCCATCCCTTAAACCACAACTATCTTTAGAGACTCCAATTTATAGAGATGAGACCAAGAGAACACTCCATACCTGGTTTATCATCCAATCTAAAATGAATTATTTAGCAACTGAAGGAATAACACAATGAAGCATCTTACAATTATTGTGCAATCCTAGTTGATATCTTTCCAATCCCAACTAAGTGAATTTGAGATTGCAAATTACTTAAGATAACTATAGAGCAATTTTTAATTATTAATAATAATTAAAAAAAATCATTTTTTTCACCTTAGAAGAGCTAGAAATTGTCACAAGGGTGAATACATTGGTTGTATGTTTGTTTTAGATGATGTTATACATGTTATTTTAAATTTGAAATCTTCAAATGATATAAATGGAAGTGGTTTAGATTTCTAATGAGACTTTGGTCCATTGTGATAAAGTTGGAAGGGCAAATGTCTCATGGGATAGAAGTCCACTTAGGTATCAGGACGTCTTAGCCCTTGCTAGGTCAAAAGTTATTGGTATATTTGTCTTGTTGGCTATTGAATATACTCTTGAGTTAGAATGGTAGCTAATTGCATGGAAACTTTTAGGGGCTAAATTTCTCCTATAGGCTAATTTTTCATGTTTTTTGCCGAAAAAATATTCATCAATTTCTTTTTTTTCCTAAAAATGATTCACCCAAATTATATATGATAAAATTATTTCACATTAAAAATTGTCAAAATTTCATAAAATCATAGAAAATCTCTATAAATTTGAATACTTTTACAAAAATATTATCAAACATTTAAAATTTTCATTTTAAGAATTAGTAAAATTCACTAAAGTTTTTACACTTTAAAACAAGTATAGATTTTTAAAATTTTCTGTAATATATTGGTTTGATCTCAAACCTAACACAAATCACTCTAATAAATTACCAATTACCATAGCTAAAAACATAAATAAATAAAAATTTGATATCTTAATACATTGTCTTTACACCACAATACACTCCTTCCAATCAAATGTGTTTTATTGATACTAACATATGAAAGCATACATTCACAGTAATTGAATATGGTTTGATAAATGTGAAAATGTTATATTGATACTAACATATGAAAGCATATATTCACAGTAATTGAATATGGTTTGATAAATGTGAAAGCATTGTTGCCCTATCGGTTAGTGAATAGATACATGGAGATTATTTCCGATGACTCAAGCAATACAAATATACTCCTAGAATGTCTTAATAAATAATCCAACATGGATATATATATTATGAAACCTTGACTTTATCATATTTAAATATGTGTAGAAGTAGATCTCATGATTTATTTATTTTTTAATGTCTTAATACATAAGATAATATGGATATATATATTATGAAAGCAAGCTTGACTTTATCATATTTAAATATGTGTAGAAGTAGATCTCATGATTTTATTTTATTTGTAATTAGTTTTTCATATAATTGTTTTCGATATATTTGGGACAACCAAGTTGTTTATTTATCAAAATTTGAGTCAATTCACATTTGAGTCAACTATTATTCACATCAAAGACCAATTAATGTTGATCTTTTATTTAATTTTCTTTTGCGATAACTATAATTAAAGCATAAAAAAGTATTTGGGTAAACAAGAGCAAGCTACTATGTAACCAGTTTTTCATTTTACAAGCAAGCACTAACATTAGGATAAACACTTATCGACCATATAACTAAGTTATTATCAATCTAGACCTATATAACTATGGTTCTACAAATTGTAAAGAGGGATTAAATTTCTGAGGTGAATTTTTTTTTGATGTGACGTTTCCAATTTTTTTTTATAGTCGACATAAGAAATTTAGTTCATTTATTTAATATTGTTTGGGAYAGACAAAGACATCCCTCCCACCCGGACTGTAGAAACATGTCTCTCAACGCAAAAACCAAACCAACCTAAATTATATAGTGCCAATGTCAAATACATCATATCTTAAATTCACAACTTCAATATAACTARGTATTTTGAGTTCAAATCATTTAACCAATAATTAGTCGATTATTTTCATAAAAGTGAGGAGTAATACATAGCAACTTACCCTCTTTTCTTGTAGCGACAACATCTTTATTGACAACACTACTTCCAAAGAATTGCTTCATGTTCTAAATATGGATCCAAATTTCTTTGATGTCTATTGGAGGAATCATATTCAAAAGGGTTATTGCATGACTCATATTAAAAGGGGTGTGTTTTGATGTTATTATAATTATTTATGATTATAATTTCAATGTTATTAGAAATACAAAAGATTTTTGAAATTGGTAGTTTGATGCTATTATATAATTATTTTGTATATCTTTATGAAATATTATCATAAAACTTTAATCTTCTAATAGTTGATGGAGCTTTGAATGAAAGAATTATCATAGTTTTCAAATTTTGGTTGTATGTTCTCATCTTTTTTTAATTCAATTTTGTTTGTCTCCAAGTGCTCGTTGAAAATGTCCATTTTGAGTTTCACTTTTTTAACAATTCTCTTTGAACATTTTTTTTCTTTGTCAACTCTTTTAGTAGATTTTTCTTCTAACAAGTTTCTTGGTGGAGATGATATTTATTCCCTCAAATAATTAATTTATTTTTCATTTTTATTCAAAGTAGTAAGAACCCTACATTACTTAGGGCTATTGGCCTAGCCTCTATTGATTCAATCTCAAGAGTGTGACATGCAATTGCATCATTGTGTGTAAACACAATCTAGCCACTTGAAATAACTCATTGGTAACTCATAAGGACTTTAAATCCTGCTAAATACCTTTGGATTTTGGGTTGTTAACTTATTTAAAGAAAAAAAACACGTAACTAATAAAAAATTTATTTAACATCATACTCGATAATCAATCTTATTTATAATCTTAATTTAATGTAATTGTTTATTATTATTATTTTTGTAAATTAAAGGAACTATATATTAATATTCACAAATATGTGTGGCATTACAAAATTTGGAGTATGCGATCTGTCTTTCCACATATGGGAAACCAGGACAGGTGGCCATCAAAATCCAATAGCACTTGTAATTGTTTGAACAAGATAGTGAAAATGTCTAACTAACAAAAATGGCCACAGTGACCGACTAACCAGTGGCCATGGATGAATAACATACATCGTAGGATAGAATCTCAATTCTCTGCGTAATTGACATATCCAAAAGAAAAACATAGACTTGGGGGAGCTAATCAAAATGCGAGCTCGAGCTTCCATGAACACTATAAGCTGGGACGAATTTATGGCCGCATGTTGGGAACCGCTTGCTTGTTGGAGCTTCCATCATGGCGTTGAACATGAGGTCCATTCTCTGCCCCAGAATTCGTTGGATGTGCGCTTAGTTGTCAATTTTCTGCCGCAGTTCAAAAATGAGTTGAAGATTCTCATCTGGGAGTTGAAGCAGGGTGGGCGGAGGCGGCTCCTCCATCAGCTTTGCATCCATCTCCAAGTCTGCATTCGTAACTGTCAATGAAATTTCCATTTGCCAACTGGGATGAATTTCTTCCTCCACAATGCATTCTCTACTGCCATAAATATGATATGGAGTATGGGCTTTGAGAGGGGAAATTTCTAGATGAAAGCTAAACAAAAGAGCAAGCTCCTCAGGAGGGAGAATTTCCTCCTCGATAAGGCAACTGCCATAGTCAATTGCGGGATTAGAGGTTGAAGGCAGGGGTTGCTAAGGCCAGTTATGGCTTGGGTAAAGATTGTTGGTAATGATGAGGGAAAGATGAGAGGGAGCAGTCTATTTCGCCTGGTAAGGGTGTTGTAATACAACGAACCCCTTCTAGATTTTCCCCTCTCTCTAGGTATGGTGTGTGCAATTTAGGTGGGATTGGGCGGGAGAAAGAGAGAGTAGAAGAAAAAAATGGAGGATTGACGGTGGGTGGCCAAACATTCATGAACAAGAGAGAGCGAAGGAAAATTCAAGTACACTGCAAAGATATAATGGGAGAATGTTCAAGGGCACAAGCCTTCATAGTTCCTTGTGATTTGACAGGGGCAAATGCCATGAAATTCGAGGTGACTGCTAGCCTGGTTCTGGTACCTTGCTTTTTATGCCCGGCATGGTTTGTGTAAGGTACCATTAAGTCACCTTGGAGTGCCCAACGCACTACCATTACTTCTAGATGAGTGCAGGTCATTCGATCTGGAGGGAAGGGAGGCTAGCGACATGGGTTAATTGTTGATTAACGTTGGTTGTCATTGATGTCAACCCTTGAAGAAATACCCGTAACACAAAGGCTTGGGTAATGGACCCAAACAAATGTAAATATGATTCATTATTGTTTTGTCATGGTTGATAAGAAGTAAATATGGATGAACTCCAAAGTGGTCCCCTTATGGTGAAAGCCCTCACGGGAAGACATTTTGTGGAGTAAGAGAACCGATGATTAATTATGGAATAATGAGATGAAGGAAAGTGATTTTTTCAGGGAAAATATCCTAGATGGATAGTGCTTGTCATTTCATTTCCAGTGGTATGTGGAACGTCACATAATTCCTCATGGTTAGAGAGTTATGGCCATGCGAAGTTGGAGACCCCAGGTTTGGGTAATGGACCCAAGTTTGTTTGATGGGTAACAATATGAGTTATGATATATTTTTAGATAATACTATTCTATATGGATAGTACATGTCATTCCATTTCTGGTGGTATGTATAACATCACATAACTCCTCACGGTTTGAGAGTTATGGACTTACGAAATTGGAGGACCCTCATATGTCATCTAGAAGCCCCAAAAGGTCAAAGTAGTCAAAGTGGTTTAAGAGATTTTAAAAGGTAAAAAATAAAGTGAAGTGATGGGTGTATTATAATTCAAAGTGAATACAAAATAAATTATTTCAATAATAAATTTAATGGAGAAATTAGAAGTGGACCCAACCCTAAAATAAGGAAAGTGGGCCAAGTGACCTAGAAGATGTTTTTAAGGAAGCTACTTGGAGAGTATAAATAAGAGGAAAGGATCTCTCATTTGAATCACACTTGAGCATATTGAATATCTATATGTGTCTGAGGTAACCAAGGATATGTAAACCGTAATTCTGAGTGAAAGTGAAGAAAAAAAAGCCGAAATGCAAGGAAGGATAAATTCTTTTGATGGTGCTTTCTAAGGTATGTTATTTACAGGTCATCTCACTAGTTTCACTATAACTTTTTTTCTATAATGATTCAGACCGTGAAATTGCTATGAAAGTGAGAAAACATATCCAAGTATCTGTGAAAAAAAAATCAGCTTGTGGGTCGTTTTATTTTTGGAGTTACACTCCGTGGAAAATAGGGTTTGTGGTCAGTCCTAAAACTAGTCAAAATCATGTGTTTCGGGTAACAATGTCATAACTTCTTAAACAAATATCCAAATTCATTGAGACCAAATGTGTTTTTTAGGTTACAATATTTAGTATACTATGTAACCGTTTCATATCATTTCATCAAACATTTTGTTCGGAGAATGCTCTACAAGGTCGCTCTCTAGAATAAGCCAAAATTCAACAAGGTGTGCCATTTTTTCTATAACTCCTTTTCTGAGAGGTTCCAAGTAGTGAAAATTGGAGGAATTGCATAAAACACACTGAAGAACATTGTGTATTAGTTTCAAATCTTTATACATTACAGGTTCAAAGTTATGATTACTTCAAGTTAGGGTTGTTGACTAATCCAAAACTAGGCATGTGAGACTAAAGGAAAGTTTGATGAAAATGCTAGTCTCTTGTTTTTAAAGTTAAGGAAGGTTTGAAGGAATGTGATCATATACACCAGGTCTATTACAGAGCTACAAATCAGATTTGGATAATAAAATTGATGAGGGCTTTTGGTTGTGGTACATGTTGAGTACATGGTTGAGACAAGTAGTTGATGAGTTGGCGCACATACATGAGGTGTATAGTTGATGATGTTGGTACATATTGATGAGTCATAGTTGATGAGTAGTTGAAACATGATTGGTACATACTTGTTACATGGTTGGATGCACTTGTTTGTGGTACAGGTTGATTACAGGTTGGTGCATGGTTGATGCACTTGTTTATGGTACAGGTTGAGGTACAGGTTGATGCATGGTTCAGATTTATTGGTACAGGTTTACAGCGGTATATCTCACAGTGATGGTGTGACAGTGGTTCCATCATTCTACTTCTACTTCATGGTGGCAGGACGGGGCAAGGACAGGTGGTTGTATCCAGAGAACATTGGGGGTTGTAGCCTCCTTCTAGTTGTAGCCAGAGAATTGGGGAGTTGGAGTTTCCCTCATGTTGTAGCCTGAGAAACTAGGGGGTTGGAGCCTCCTTCCAGTTGCAGCTAAAAAAAAAAGGAAGATGGTGCTTCCAATGAATGTAATTCTTCAAGACATATAAGAAAAAACATTCTGTGGTTTTCTCCCGATTTGGGTTTCCACGTAAAACACTGGTGTATTGTGTATGTGTGTGATTGTTTATTTCTTACTGCTCATTATTGGATAATAATTCTACATTGATATAACATTTGAATAAAAAAGATTATAATTACGCTATTATTGATTCACCCCCACTCTCAGTAATCCAACAATTGGTATCAGAGCAGGTTCCTTCAGAAATCAGTTGACCCACTGAAAGGTAGATCATGGAGAGTACCAACTCATATAAATATGGAATATCACATTTTGATGGACAAAAGTATGTTTTTTGGAGCATAAGGATGAAGGCATATATACAAGCACAGGGATTTCAAGTTTGGCAATCAATTGTAGATGGATACACTACACCAACAGTTCCACCAACAAATGACAAAGCAGTGAAACTCGGTGAGAATAATTCCAAAGACATAAATGCACTTTTGAATGGTCTTAGTGATACGGTATTCACCAAAGTTGCACATTGCAAATCTGCTAAAGAGATTTGGGACAAGCTTCGAAATATTTATGAAGGAGATTCAAAAGTCAAAGAAACAAAGCTTCAAACTTATAGAGGTCAGTTCGAACAACTAAAAATGAAGGAAGATGAAGATATCGTAGCCTACTTCTTACGAGTCGATGAAACAGTGAATACAATCATAGGATTGAGAGAAGAAATCGAAGAATCTGTAATTGTTCAAAAGGTACTAAGATCTCTTCCTATGAGATTCAACCCTAAGATATCAGCACTAGAAGAAAGATCAGATCTAAACTCAATAAGCATGGATGAGCTGCATGGAATATTCACAATATATGAGATGAGAACTGAACAGGAAAATCCAGATGTAAAAGAAGCAGCCTTCAAATCATCCAAAAGATCAAAGCAAAAGAAAAAAGAACAAGAAGAATATAGCAGCAACAGTGACGTCTCAGAAGATGATGAAGAAGTGGCCAACTTCGTCAATAGACTGAACAATGGAACCAATGATAGGTACATAGGTAAGATTCCTTTGATTTGTTTTAATTGTGATGGTATTGGTCATTTTGTTAACAAATGTCCTCATAGGAAAAAGAGAAATGATGAAGGTTACTCAAAAGGCAGATAAACATATAAAGGTAAAAGAACTACAAAGAAAGTTTTCAAGAAAAACTTTTGCACCAAAGAAGACATCTTATCATCAGATGAAGATGAAGTTAGTGACAGTGAAACAGGGAGAGTTCTATTCATGGCAGTAGAAGACTCTGATAAAGAAGTCTTCGAAGAAGAATATGAAGAAGCATATGAAGAAGAAATTGAAGAGGCAGAAGTTGACTTCCGAGAAGAATTAATGAGTGCCATAGAAGTTATCAGAAGAGAAAAGAAAAAAAACAAGAAACTGCAAGTAGAACTAGATAAGAAAAAAGACACTCAAGAACTATAACAAATGATCACAAAATTGAAGGTTCAAATAGAAGAAGATAAAAGAATTGAAGAAGCACTCAAAGAATAGCTAGAAGGAAAGGACAGGATCATTGGAAACCTAGAAATATAGTTTGTCACACTAAGAAAGGATATTCAAAAGAAAAATATGCAGAATAACTCAAAAGTTTTGGATGCCATTATCAGTAGTAAAAAATCTTATCTTGACAAGTCTGGACTTGGATATAATTAGACAGAAAAGGGATCAAGCTCCAAAACAACAGAGCAAGAAACAAATCCAAAAATTTATGTAGAAACAATCAAAGGGGATAAAAAGATATACTAGGAAGATTACAGGGACACTCCTCCACCGAGAAGATTCAGATTTAAGAATCAATAATAGATAGACATGCCTCAAGAAGAAGAAGGATTCATAAGAGCACCTCCTTTCATAAGATCTTCAACTACCAGGTATCAAACTATATTTTTTGGTTTATGTTATGCTTGTAATAATTTTGGACATAAAGCTGTAAATTGCAGAGCTAACAACAGGGACAATAACTACTTTGAGAGCCATACACAAAGGGGTTATTCAAGAAAACCTAGTGAAACACAGAGAAGAAGTTACAACAGGTTTGAATCCTTGAACACTGAAGTGGAATGTTACAAATGTAACAATTTTGGACATGTGGCCAAAAATTGCAGAATGACAGTCCCTCCTAAAGAACCTCAACAGAGTCACAAACAAGAACCTCAGAAAATGAAATGGATAAGAAAGCAAGATCAGTATAGCAATGAAGAATGCACAATCACTCTATAAGCTAAACAGAAGAAATGTGGTTGGTATGTTGACAGTGGATATTCAAAACACATGACATGTGATAGAGACAAGTTTCTTACATTACGAAAGGAAATAGATGGATCAGTCTCCTTTGGAAATGATGATTCATCCAAAATCATTGGAAAAGGCACAGTCCAAATTGGGAACAAGAATGAAAAGGTAGAAAATGTTCTACTAGTAGAATATATGAAACTTAATCTTTTAAGCGTGAGTCAAATGTGTGACCAAGGTCATAAAGTTACTTTCGATTCACAAAAGTGCGAGATAAGAAAAGAAGGTTCAGGGAAATTGGTCGCTACAACTGCAAGAAATTCAAGCAACATATATGTGTTAAGCGAAATTGGAAATGAAAAGTGTTGTCTAGGAAAGAAAGATGAAAGTTGGCTATGGCACAGAAGAATGGGTCACATGCATTTTGATAACCTTATCAAAGTCAACAAAAAATAAGCAGTCAGAGAAATGCCCCAGATCACGAAACCAACCAACACTTTATGCAAGCATTGCCAACAAGGAAAGCAAACATAGACCAGGTTCAAATCAAAGGAATATTCAACAACAAAACCACTGGAAATTGTACATACTGATCTAGTTGGAACAACTACAACAAAATGCTTAAAATGTGAGAGATATTTTATGTTATTAGTTGATGATTATACAAGAATGAATGCAGTTTGCTTTCTCAAGAACAAATCAGAAGCTTTTGAAAATTTCAAGATCTACAAGGAAATAGTTGAAAATGAGATGGATTCCAGAATCAAATGCTTAAGATTGGATAATGGAGAAGAATTCACCTCAAAGGAATTTATGGACTACTGCAGCAATCATGGAATAAAAAGGCAATTCTCCATCGCTAGGACACCTCAACAGAATGAAGTTGTTGAAAGAAAGAACATGACAGTACACAAAATGGCTCGAACAATGATAATGGATTCAAAGTTTACAGACATTTTTTGGACACAAGCAATGCATACAATAGTTCACATTCAAAACAGAGTAATGCTCAGAAACAACACTGATAAAACTCCCTACGAGATATGGAAAGGAAGACCAACAAATGTGAAGCACTTCATAGTTTTTGGAAGCAAATGCTACATCAAAAGAGAAGATGGCAGAATGGGGAAGTTTGACTCTCGTGTGGACAAAGGAATACTTGTTGGTTACTCAAGTACAAGGAAATCATACACGTGTTACAATCTGAGATTAAACAAAGTTGTGGAAAGCATCAACGTAAAAATTGATGAAACAGGCAGACCAAAATCAAAGGAAGAAGAAAACAAATCAATGAAACAACTTTTTGAAGAAGAAGATGAAAAATAAAAAGAAGAGGAAGATGAAGACGAAGAGAGTCCGACAGAAGTAGAAGAACAAATTCAACAAGTATCTCCAAAGACACCTAGAAAACGAGTACAGAAGAATCATCCTTCAGATCAGATTATTGGAAACAAAGATGCAAGAGTTGAGATTAGAAGAAAAATCCATTCACTAAAACAAACACACCTAGCACTCTTATCTACAATTGAACCAAATTGTTTTGAAGAAGTCAGCAAGGATGAATTTTGGAATAAGGCCATGGATGAATAATTGGATCAAATAGAGAAAAATGACACGTGGTAATTGGTTCCACGACCAAAGAATAAGAATGTGATTGACACAAAATGAGTTTTCAGGAATAAATTGAATGAAGATGGACAGGTTACAAGGAACAAAGATAGATTGGTATGTAAAGGATATGCACAGATTGAAGGAATCGACTTTGAAGAGACATTTTCCCTAGTTGCCAGAATGGAAACAATCCGTTTTCTTTTAGCTTATGCATGCTCCAAAAATGTTAAAGTATATCAGATGGACGTAAAATCAGCTTTTTTGAATGGGGAACTTGAAGAAGAAGTCTACATTGAACAACCAGAAGGATTTCAGTTGTCAGAGAACACAGACTATGTGTGTAAATTAAAGAAGGCCTTGTATGGTCTAAAACAAGCTCCTAGAGCATGGTACTCTAGACTGGATAAGTATCTGCAACAAGCAGGGTTCAGAAAAGGAAGTGCAGACAACAACCTCTACATCAAGGTAAGTCAAGGTAATATTTTATTAATTGAAGTTTATGTTGATGATATTATTTTTGGTAGTGATGATGACAGGTTAAGCCAAAAATTTGCAAAAGACATGCAAAATGAATTTGAAATGTTGTTACTTGGAGAACTATCCTTCTTTCTGGGACTTCATATACGTCAAAGCAACAGAGGAATTTTTATTTCTCAAACCAAGTATATCAGAGAAATGCTAAATAGGTTCAGAATGGAAGATTGCAAACCAGTTATCACTCCCATGCAAACCAGTTGTAAGTTGAGAAAAGATGATGATTCAAAGTCTACAGATCAGAGGAAATATAGGTCAATGATTGGCATCCTACTATATGTGACAACATCCAGACCATATGTAATGCAGGTAGTTGGACATGTGGCACGATTTCAAGAAGCACCAAAGGAATCATGTGTATTAGCAGTAAAGAGGATCTTCAGATATCTCAATGGAACAAAAGAGTTTGGATTATGGCATCCAAAAGGAAAAGATCTATCACTTATTGCCTACACAGATGTAGATTGGGCAGGTTATATTGATGACCAACAAAGCACCAGTGGAGCAGCGTTCTACTTAGGTGAGTGTTTGGTATCATGGCTAAGCAAGAAACAATCATCGCTATCTCTATCTACATCCGAAGCAGAGTATATTGCAATAGCAGCATGTTGTACACATGTTCTTTGGATGAAACAAACTTTGACAGATATATAGGTTGAGTATGATGAGCCCATTCCAATATATTTTGATAATACAAGTGCCATCAATATCTCAAAAAACTCGGTGATGCACTCCAAGACGAAGCACATTCCAATCAATTATCACTTTCTACGGGAACAGGTTGCAGAAAAGAACATCAGAGTTGAGTATGTGGGTACAAAAGAACAAGTGACAAACATCTTTACAAAACTACATCCACGGGAAGCCTTTGAATATCTTCGCCAAAGACTTGGAGTTATTTCTACTCCAAAAATGAATGTTTTTTGAATGCTTATCTTATATGTCTTAGATGTACACGAGGAAGCACCATAAGAGGACAGTCTGTCAGGGGGAGCAACCTCGGATGGAAATATACCTTTTCCATTGATGACAAAGGGGGAGAGATTTATCAGATGCAGAGGACAAAGACATGGTTCCAGGGGGAGCAGATTTATCAGATGCAGAGGACAAAGACATGGTTCCACGGGGAGCATGATTAATATGATTTCATTATTGCATCAGAGTGTTTCCATCAATGCCAAAGGGGGAGATTGTTGATTAAGGTTGGTTGTCATTGATGTCAACCCTTGAAGAAAGCCCCGTAGCACAAATGCTTAGGTAATGGACCCAATATTGTTTGATGTAAATATGACTCATTATTGTTTTTTCATAGTTGATAAGAAGTAAATATGGATGAACTCCAAAGTGGTCCCCTTATGGTGAAAGCCCTCACGGGAAGACACTTTGTGGAGTAAGAGAACCCATGCTTAATTGTGGAATAATGAGATGAAGGAAAGTGATTTTGTCAGGGACAATATCCTATATGGATAGTGCTTGTCATTTCATTTCTAGTGGTATGTGGAATGTCACATAATTCCTCACAGTTAGAGAGTTATGTCCATGATAAGTTGGAGACCCCAGGTTTGGGTAATGGACCCAAGTTTGTTTGATGGGTAACGGTATGATTTATGATATATTTTCAGATAATACTATTCTATATGGATAGTAAATGTCATGCCATTTCTGGTGGTATGTAGAACGTCACATAACTCCTCACGGTTTGAGAGTTATGGCCTTACGAAGTTGGAGGACCCTCATATGTCATCTAGAAGCCCCAAAAGGTCAAAGTAGTCAAAGTGGTCTAAGAGATTTTAAAAGGTAAATAATAAAGTGAAGTGATGAGTGTAATATAATTCAAAGTGAATACAAAATAAATTATTTCAATAATAAATTTAATGGATAAATTAGAAGTGGACCCAACCCTAAAATAAGGAAAGTGGGCCAAGTGACCTAGAAGATGTTTTTAAGGAAGCGACTTGGAGAGTATACATAAGAGGCAAGGCTCTCTCATTTGAATAAAACTTGAGAATATTGAATATCTATATGTGTCTGAGGTAACCAAGGATATCTAAACCATAATTCTGAGTGAAGGTGAAGAAAATAAGGCCAGAATGCAAGAAAGGATAAATTCTTTTGATGGTGCTTTCTAAGGTATGTTATTTACAGGTCATCTCACCATTTTCGCTATAAATTGTTTTCTATAATGATTCAGACTGTGAAATTGCTATGAAAGTGATAAAACATATCCAAGTATCTGTGAAAAAAAATTCAGTTTGTGGGTCATTGTATTTTGGGAGTTACACTCTGTGGAAAATAGGGTTTGTGGCCAGTCCTGAAACTAGTCAAAATCAGGTGTTTCGGGTAAAAACGTCATAACTTATTCATAACAGGTACAAATTCAATGAGACCAAATGTGTTGGTTAGGGTACAGTATTTAGTATGCTTTGTAATAGTTTCATATCATTTCATCAAATATTTTGTCCGGGGAACACTCTACAAGGTCACTTTCTAGAATAAGCCAGAATTCAGCAAGGTATGCCATATTTGCTATAAATCCTTTTTTGAGAGGTTCCAAGTAGTGAAACTTGGATGAATTGCATAGAAAATACTGAAGAACATTGTGTATCATTTTCAGATCTTTATACATTACAGGTTCAAAGTTATGATTACTTCAAGTTAGGGTTGTTGACTAATCCAAAACTAGGCATGTGAGACTAAAGAAAAGTTAGATGAAAATGCTAGTCTCTTGTTTTTAAAGTTAAGGAAGGTTTGCAGGAATGTGATCATATACATCAGGTCTATTACAGAGCTACAAATCATATTTGGATGATGAAATTGATGAGGGCTTTTGGTTGTGGTACATGTTGAGTACATGGTTGAGACAAGTAGTTGATGAGTTGGCGCACATACATGAGGTGTATAGTTGATGATGTTGGTACATATTGATGAGTCATAGTTGATGAGTAGT
>JASDQU010308435.1:65574-115356 GCA_032191745.1 Picea mariana | reverse complement strand
TTTTCATATTATAAAACCTGAAAAGGAATAAAAGAATGGTATAGTACAATGGATAAAACGAGCATCACAGACGAGCAAAATATTTCCATGTGCAAGGAACATACCTATGCTCAATGCAAGGAAACACATGCACGATATGGATGCTCAGGGGAATTTTCCTCCATGGATAAAAGGTGTCATGTCGTAAAGACTAGTATTGCAAGGCTGGTAACTTTTCAAGAATGCATATAAAAGTGGCTATAGAACAACAATTTGAAGCCGACATTAGGCCCGAAAAGCACAAGTGGTCAATATGCAATGAAAGTGAAACTCAACAAAAAAAAATTGGAATCCCCATAGGTAATTAGCCAACAAAATATGTGAAGAAGATATGAAGCTTCAACACAAATTCATGGAGGGACTAAACATGGCTTCCAAGCCTACAAAACAAACTGCAACATGGGTGCCAAAATGGCTAGTGAGGTACTATCTAGGAAGCCCATGAAGAGGTAAGCTCTACCTTCCATAAATGACACCTTTAGAGTAGCTTGAATATATAATTCCACAACGAATGGGGTTGACCCTATGGAAAATATGTGATCGATACAGATAAATGCATTGTGCAGGAGGAATGAAACCTACCCTATATGCCAATAAGGAGCACAATACCCACCAAAGAAGTCAAAAAATTCCAAGACAACACATGTGATAAAGAAACATCTCTTAAGGAAACTGCATAACAAAACATCTCCATGACATTTTGATTAGTCTAAATGGAATAAAACTGTTAAAGGGGGGTAAAAAACTATATAAAAGTTGAAAAAATGGGTTAATTTAGGTGGAAAACACATTTTTACCATATCATTTAACTTTTTACCACTTGGAGAGCACTCGGGGCCTTTTTTATCTTCCAAACTTTCAAGGACTAGTATGAGACACACAGAGCTTGAAACTCGAAACTGCTTAGACTAAGTAAGAGACCCTTCCTTCCTCTCCATTTTCATCCAATTTTTATTTTTTTGGTAAATTTTGAGTTTGTAATACATTTTGTAGGGTAGACGACCATGTACGTGGCCTTATTCAACACAGGTCGTGTACATGGAAGGATCTACATGATCCCTATTAGTGACAGTCATGTATGTATGCAACTATCCTAACAAGAGGTTGTGTACATCTCTATAAGCTTTCAAAAAGAAAAATATAACTCAAGATTTTGGATTTTTTTCAGGATGGTGATTGAATGGAGGGAAAGAGAGCATGGGGATGTTGATAATGAGGTCATCATGGGTGACCCGGAGTCTCAAGAAGCCCTCCGACGATACAAAATTTATAATTTCTTCCATTGTAACGGGATTAGATCACAATGGAGATTTCTTGAAACATTGATCGATTATTGGGAGCCCGAAGTTGATGCATTCATGATTAACGGGCAGTCCTTGAAGATTGAGACCAAGGATATATATTTACTTACAAGGCTATTTCAACGAGGTGATATATTCAATTTGAAAGGGAAGGTATCCATTGGTCTTACAATCAACAAACACATTGTGATTTATTGCTCAATTGAGACAAAGAAAGTTGGGAGCCAACTCCCAATGAACAATTGTATAGCCTCAACCTTAAAATCATTGTCTTGATTATTGCTCAGATTGTAGGATCTGTATCATTACATCAAGCTTCAAGAATGATGATGTTCTACGCATTTGAGTGGTTGAGACCTCTTATATATGATTGGAGTAATTATTTGTGCTAGGCATATCTATAAAAGAAAATTTCCACTTAGCCATAATTGGTTGTTGGTTAATCTTACTGAATATGAGTCGAATTTATGCCTTAGGAAAGAGGCCTAATCATTCCACTATGAAATGGCTTCTTCACTCCCTCGTTCTAAAACAACTTCTTCATTATCTCACGACCATAACTCAAATCAGGGCCTTTAGGAAAGAGATTGACAAATGGATTAATGAGCACAACAACAAATGAATCATAGTAGGGATTTATCACACTCTATCATAAAGAAGGAAGATCAGAATTTGCAGGTTGGCCACCCTACTAATGTACACTAGTAGTTGGGATTGTAATTAATTTCAAATCAATCAAAGAATTATTCTAATCTTTGAAAAAACCAAGGAAAAAGTAGCATGAATTCATAGAGTGTAATTTTTTTTCTTGCTATAGATAGATATAGTCTGAAATTTGAAATTTAATGTGAACAACCAAAACAATATTTTTGAAAAAAATGGAAATATAATTAACTAACTCCTACTTGTTCTTGATAGAAAAAACCTCATGCAAACTAGAGGCAAAGATAGTGATATTAAGCGTTTTGATGAAATCAATTTCAAGAGTGTGAATTTACCTCTAATGAGTAAAAAAAACCAATAGTGTGATCTTATCTATTGAATATCATTGAACAATTGGAAATGACAACAACAATAGCCCCAACCACTTTCCCAACAACAATGACAAACAATCCTACTTTCCCAACACCGGTCACCTTGTTAGAATTACTCATTGATTGCTTCTTTCACATGGGTGGCATTGATAAATCAACTTGTACCTTATTATATATTACATTTGGGAAGTAGTTTGATTTCACATAGATGATGTATCCCTTCCCTAGTTGTGGTTGGAGCGGTGAGGCCTGATAAAAAAAGCAGACCAAATGTCTTTCCCAACATACGCTTGAATGTCTTACTGTCTTCATGGTGCTAAGAAGATCATGGAATTTAGCTTGGCCTCTACTCTCATTGTTATTATGTTGGACCTTGAAGTGGCTAGAGAGTTTCTAAACTAACCTCATTTTTCCAACAAATCTCTCAAGCAGTCGACACAGTGGTTATATTGTTTGGGAGAGTCATTACTAGAGGTTGTGGAGGAGAATTTAGTTTGTTTCTATCTCATCCTTGGATCCCTCTAGATCCATTATTGTCCCCTTTCCCTACCTATATTCAAAAATAAATAGAGCAAGGGATGGCTCCATTATCGACTGATTTCCCTATCTATACACACCACTGAATAGAGAAAGTGATTTTGATAGAGTCCCCTGCCTCTTCATCCAAGAGCACCCATGGAGTCTGTGTAAGGAAAGAAACACATGTAAACCTATTATTAAGACTTGTAAACCTCCTCTGAATATATGTGGCACTTGTGAAACATGAGTTCTACAATGTTGCAATTGGAAATTATCATTTCAATATTTTTTTTCAATGAAAAATAAAAATTTTATATTTTAAAATTTTATTTGTTAAACCTTTTCAAAGTAATGTAGTTGTCGTAATATGTTTCTCCTCAGGCCTGGATTTTTATTGCAATAACACACCCCCCTTATGGGTAAGACTATAGAATATGATCCATGTCTGGAACTAGACTGGATAATGGTGGTGCAACTGAAACTGCTTATTTTGGCCATAAAATTGCACTTAGGGAATCTTTGAATTGATAAACGACTCTTGTTTTCTTGGATTCTTTCTCTTTCTTTTTCTGCTATTACTCTGGAATTAAATCTTGGGTTTGAGAAAGAAGAAAATAGAGCTGTATGGGGATTTTTCAATCTACGTCTAAATGAATTTAGGAAACAAGTTTCTTTTCTTAAAGAACCAATTTCAACAAATTCGATAAGAGAAAAGCTTATTTTCTCTTGCATATTCAAATCTTCAACTAGATACACTATGACTAATTTACTACAACACCCATAATTCCCATGCGACCTCTAATTAGTTGCAACAAGGCTCCCAACATTTCTCTAACTTAACTTATATTCTAAAACTAAAATGACATCCCGAAAGCAGATAACATGATTGGTAGAGTGTCTAGGTGTTTTTTAAATAGGGAACTTATTTTCCATATGAAATTTTCATAGAAGATACCAGGTGTGTTTCATGAAGATCACAACTATAAATATAACTTTACATGATACTAATAATATGCTTGGTTTTCTTTACAAAGATATATTAGGAAAACAACGTGCATCATAATGGGAGTAATGGCCAGCTATTGTTCATACATTTTCCACGTTAAAGTCAACACATTGTATGAATATTGGAGACTATGAAATCATTTTCATCACCCTAATCATCCACACTGAAAACAAAATGCAATCACTAGGTTTCCCAAATTCAGTGGAAATTTATAAGTTGAAAATTAACATAATCATCACCCACAATATATGTTTATGGTACCTGATCAAATTTCATTATTTAAACTTGACTGGATGTTTAATTGTAGCTAATGGTTATTCAAACTTGAATGGATGGTTAATTGTAGCTAATGGTTATTTAAACTAGAATTGATGTTTAATGGTTAATGGTCAATTTATTTCTATGTTTTGATGGATGGATGTTCAGTCCAATCATGAATTCCCATTAGTGGTTGCTCCTTTTTTTTTCAAACAGATTCCCTCTACATAAACCAACTTTATAAATTGAAAAGATTCTACAAGTGGAGATGTTGTTGAGCTAAATGTTGTAGGCACAACGGGACACCAAAAACTATAGCTTCTAAACTTCACAAACCATACTTCTATGGAATCAATTTTACCAGAAAACAATCCTTCCTCCATAGATTTTGAATTCTCTATACATTGTTCGTGACTGTAAAAAGGATTGAGTACCATGACAAACAAAGACATGAAAAATAATAATTGTTGAAACAAGATTCAAAATATGAAAAAAAACACATTAGAAAAATAGGAGGCGAAACATTTTCTTATAAGAATAATATTACCTAAGATGCTTCATCATGTTCTAGAGCCACTTCAGAATGACTTGTTGATTATGGATCAAGCCAACATATATGAAAATACAAAGGTATCCTCTCTAATCATTATTCTCTACATCAAGGAGAAAATATTGCTATATGCAATGATTCAACACTCGGTGTTTTTGGTAGTGGTGACATCTCTATTGACAACATGGCTTCCAAAGACATACTTCATGTTCCAAATATCGATCCAAACTTACTTTATGTCTACTACATGAATCACACTAACAAAAGGGTGGAATGCTTGCGTAACAAATGGGTTGTGAAGGATGAAGGTTGTGAATATAGGATTATTGTTTCAAATGGGTTGTGAAAAATGTAGGTTATAAATATAAGATTGTTTCCTTGAGGTATTGTTATGAAACATAGAGGATGTAAAAACTTGGTAACACAATCATCCAACAAACTAATAGAGTTCATGGTTATGATTGTAAAGGAAAATGACATCAATACACTTGGGCATACAACCTATGGATCCATATGAACATGAGCACAAACATCATGTTTCAAAGGAATCCTTCCATCCACCCTCCAAGAATTGTTTGGGTTGGATGCCTACTCAAGAAACACCATTAAGAATCCTTCCCTAAGAACTAATCCCACCATCTCTCTCAATATCCTATGCATGTGCATAGTGACATTTGTGGACCCATGAGAAATCTCTCTATATTCATAACCATTCCTAAGGGTCTTCCACCTACCTGAGATCATGACCATGCTATTTTTCACAACCAGTAAGTGTACCACCCAACATAATTTCTTACATGTACCCGTATGCACAAAAGAGTGAGATTGAAAGTATGATTCAAGAAATGTTTGAGGTTGATATCATTCAACCTAGCCAAAGTGATTTCTCTTCACTAGTGGTGATGGTTACAAATAAGGAACATTCATGGAATATGTGTCCATATTATAGATAAGCTCAACAAAATGATCATTAAAGATAAGTTTCTTATTCTTGTCATTGATGAATTATTAGATGAATTCCAAGGAGTAATTTGTTTACTAAGTTGGATCTCTGCTTTGGATATCATCAAATCATAATGAGGAAAAACAACATACCCAAAACACTTTTAGAACACATGGATGTCGTTATGAGTTTTTCATAGTGTCATTTGGCCTTATTAATGCACCTTCAACATTTCAAAGATTGATGAATTCTATTTTCAAACCCTTACTCAAAAAAATTGTGTTAGTATTTTTTGATGATATACTAATCTACAACAAATCATGGGAATAACATGTACAACTTGTTGACATGGTGTTAAAACTATTGGAAGAGAAACAACTATATGCAAATCCTTCCAAGCAATGTTCCTTTGGTGTTCAAGAATTGGAATATCTGGGTCATATTGTATATCATAAAGGTGTCAAAGTGGACCCTAACAAAATTAAAGCTATGATGGAATGACCAATTTTGAAAACTTTGAAGAGTCTTAGAGGATTCTTAGGATTAACAAGATATTACTGCAAGTTTGTTAAGAATTATGGTCAAATAGAAACACCTATAACATCGTTATTAAAAAAATATGCATTTTTTAAGACTCAAAAATAACCAAAGCTTTTGAAAAGCTTGAGGATATGTGTACGACTCTTGTCTTGCAAGGATAATTTTAAGGATGGAAATTTATCTTTGAATGTAGAAACCTTGGAGAATATTAGTAGTCCCTAATATGAAAAATATAAAATGTTTGGCGATATTTTTTAAAAAAACATTCAAATTTCGAAGGATTTTATATATTTTATATAAATTTGGGCTATTTTTAAGGTAAAATGATTTTATTCTATGGAATTTGGGTGAATCGCTTTTAGAAAAAATGGAAACTGGCAAATCATTTTTTTTGGAAAAATTATGGAAACTTAGCCCATGGGTGATATATAGCCCCTAAAATTTTCCTTCTGTCTTGGTCATGCATTATTTCACAAAAACATTTATTGTGGAATGTGATGCCTCGGGACATGGCATTGGTGTACTTTTAATACAAGAAGGAAGGTCCATTTTCTTTGAAAGTTTCCAACTTAAATAAAAGAACTTATTCAAACCCATTTATGAAAAGAAAATGTTGGCCATATTTCATGCAATTAAGAAATGATGTCCATACCTAATAGTGACATATAGGTTTTACTATGTGCTATTCCAAAATCTAATTGGGTAGAAGAAGCAAGGATAGAATGGAAGAAAGATCAAAAGGTATGCAAGATCATTCAACAACTACAAGAGGACTCCAATGCACTATATAAATTTGTATGGAAGAATGATTTACTATGGTATCAAGATTGCTTATATTTATGTAAGAATTCCCAACTCAAGAAAAATGTCCTTTTGGAATTGCACACTTCTCCTGTAGGGGGACATTCAAGGTCCTGGAAACTTACCACAAGATCAAGAAGGAGTTCTTCTAAGAAGGTCTTAAAACCAATGTTCAAAATTTTATGGCTAAATATGTGGTTTTCCAACTGAATAAAGGAGACACAATCAAGACCCCAGGTCTCCTACAACCATTAGCTATACCAAGTCAATGTTGGAAAGAGGTTTCTATGGATTTTATTACAAATCTACCAAGTCCGAAGGAAAGAGTGTCATCATGGTAGTAGTGGATTGACTCACAAAGTATGCCCATTTTTTCTCCCTTTCTCGTCCTTTTAAAGAAAGTACAATAGCCACAACATTCACAAAAACAATTTAGAAGCTACACGGAATCCCTAAGATCATTGTAAGTGAAAGAGATCCAATTTTCACTAGAAAATTTTGGACTGAATTATTTTCCTTTTTCGGTACTCAATTGGCTCACAACTCCTCTTACCATCCCCAATCCAATGGGAAAATAGAACTTGTGAATAAATGTCTAGAAGTGTATCTTCATTTTTTTGCATCTAATAAACAAACACAATGGGTCAAGTGCTTTCCCTTGGCAGATTGGTGGTACAACACATCCTTCCATATTTCATCAAAAATGTCCCCATTTATGGCACTTTATGGGTATCATCCTCCATCCATCGCATGATCACCCTTGAAAGGGAAAGAAAAGGTTAAAGTAATGGAGGACTACATAGAGCATCAACAAGAGGTTCTCAAACTATTGAAGGAAAACTTGGTTACAACACAAAATAGGATGAAAGAACAAGCAAATCAACATCGCAGTGAAAGGGAATTTGAAGTGGAGGATTACATATTTTCGAGACCACAACCATACAAACATATGCCACTTGAGCAACAAAAGAAGGAAAATAAATTAACACCCAAATATTATGGTTCATGTAAGGTGTTATAAATGATTGGAAGTATGAATTACAAATTGGAGTTACCTAGATCTACACATGTACATATGGTATTCCATGTTTCTTTCTTAAAGAAGGTAATTAATGACAAGATACCAGTTCAAACTATTTTACCAGAGATTAATGAAGAAGGGAAAATCATACTAGAACCATAAACAATCTTTGAAACATGGGTTAAGAAGTTGTGAAATAGATCAATTACTGAGTACCTCATCAAGTGGAAGAAATTACCAACAGAAGAAGTGACATAAAGCCCATGTAAATCCCCTGAACAAAGACTTGGGTTTTCTATCAAAAGTGTCAAGGAAGCTTGCAAAAATTCTTGACTCAAGGACCACTCTGAGATAAAAATTATAGTTATCAAGCAGAGGAACCTGTGACTCTTCTCCAGGCCTAGGCTCATATTGTGATAGAAGATATTAGGTGGTTTAGTATTGGTATTGAGCTTGTCTATCTGAAATCTTGTTTTGGGTACATGGGAGGAGAAATGGATGAAAGAGATTTGATGAAGATCAAAAATTCTTGAGGAGGCATGATGACTTTATCAATTGCAATAGAACTTTGTTGTTTTCTGTTTCAATAAAAGTTCATGAAAATGAACATCTTTGTGTTACTCAACATGCTCCTCTTATGAAAATCTTGATGGAGCAAAGGAAAAGGATGAAAATCTTGATGCAAAGTATAATATACTTAGAAATCTAATGCTAAATCTACGAAAGGAATCCCCTTTAGTATCCCAAAATGAAAAAAATATTGGAGAAGTACAAGAGAAGGGAAAATACACCAACTTAAGGAATCTTTGAGAAGAAATTCATTCCATGCTCTAAAGTTGCATAGGATGAGGCAATCAACATACATATTTTTATAAAATGATATCATATGTCTTTAGTATTAGAAAATGTGGGCTTTTGATTGTCTTACAAATCTACAAGGTTAAGTATGTCGTATGTAGGAAATATCTATGGAAGTACAAGAGATATTTTGAGTTGGGCTCCAAATGTCTTGAATCGACACCATGTATTTTGTTGAAGTATTAGTTTCAACTTTTATATAAATAAAATTTTAATTTCGGTTTAAAAACACTTCTCGGAAATTATTAAAATAACTAAATAAAGTGTTAGGGGATCTCATACATCAATTTGGTGTGTGACTTGGTCGTGACCTTAAAATTAGATTATTATTATTATTATTACATATGAATGGTGTTGTCTAACTGTTTTAAGTTTGACTCTTTTTTCTCAGAATCTGGTGACATAAATCTGGATGAAATCACAATTTTTTGTTGTTTAAATTGCATTTTTGAATGCTTAAATGGATGCAGCGTGATGAAAACCCCTTGGGGAACTTAGATTACATAGACATAGTCACTCAAATATACAGATCGAGCAATTTATCATCGGATTTTCAATAAAATTAATCAAAAAAAATAAAAACGTATAACACAACCAAATGAATTGATTATTATAACATTACTTATTACTATTATGAATGGATTGTGAAGTGACACGTTCACCCTACTTTTTTGGTAACGCTCTTTGCTATAATATTTCCACCAACAAATGTGAGAACTATATGCATAATTTTTTAAGTCAATGCTCCATCCCTTAAACCACGACTATCTTTAGAGACTCCAATTTGCAGAGATGAGACCAAGAGAACACTCCATACCTGGTTTATCATCCAATCTAAAATGAATTATTTAGAAACGAAAAGAATATCACAATGAAGCTTCTTACAATTATTGTGCAATCCTAGTTGATATCATTCCAATCCCAATTAAGTGAATTTGAGATTGCACATTACTTAAGATAACTATAGAGCACTTTTTAATTATTAATAATAATTAAAAAAAAAACATTTTTTTCACCTTAGAAGAGCTAGAACTTGTCACAAGGGTGAATGCATTGGTTGTATGTTTGTTTTAGATGATGTTATACATGTTATCTTAAAGTTGAAATCCTCAAATGATATAAATGGAAGTGGTTTAGATTTCTAATGAGACTTTGCTCCATTGTGATAAAGTTGGAAGGGCAGATGTCTCCTGGGATAGAAGTCCACTTAGGTATCGGGATGTCTTAGCCCTTGCTAGTTCATAAGTTATTGGTATATCTGTCATGTTGGCTATTGAATATACTCTTGAGTTAGAATGGTAGCCAATTGCATGGAAACATTTAGGGGCTAAATTTCTCCTATAGGCTAATTTTTCATGTTTTTCACCGAAAAAATATTCGTCAATTTTTTTTTTTCCTAAAAGTGATTCACCCAAATTATATATGATAAAATTATTTTACATTAAAAATTGTCAAGATTTCATAAAACTGTAGAAAATCTTTAAATTTGAATAATTTTACAAAAATATTACCAAACATTTAAAGTTTTCATTTTAAGAATTAATAAAATTCACTAAAGTTTCTACACTTTAAGATAAGTATGGGTTTTAGAAAAATTTCATAATATATTGGTTTGATCTCAAACCTAACACAAATCACTCTAATAAATTACCAATTACCATAGCTAAAAACATAAATAAATAAATAAATGATATCTTAATACATTGTCTTTACACCACAATACACTCCTTCCAATCAAATGTGTTTTATTGATACTAACATATGAAATGAAAGCATATATTCACAGTAATTGAATATGGTTTGATAAATGTGAAAATGTGTTATATTGATACTAACATATGAAAGCATATATTCACATTAATTGACTATGGTTTGATAAATGAGAAAGCATTGTTGCCCTATCATTTAGTGAATAGATACATGGAGATTATTTCCGGTGACTCAAGCAATACAAATATACTCCTCGAATGTCTTAATACATAATACATGATGGATATATATATTATGAAATTCCGGTGACTCAAGCAATACAAATATACTCATCGAATGTCTTAATACATAATCCGAATGTCTTAATACATAATCCAAGATGGATATATATATTATGAAAGATTGATTTTATCATATTTAAATATGTGTAGAAGTAGATCTCATGATTTATTATTATTATTATTATTTTTTTATCAATGAAGTTTTTTATATAATTGTTTTTGATATATTTGGGACGATCAAGTTATTTATTCATTAAAATTTGAGTTAAATATCATTCACATCTAAGACAAATTAATGTTTATCTTCTACTTAATTTTCTTTTGCGATAACTATAATTAAAGAATACAAAAGTAATTTGGTAAATAAGAGTAAGCTACTATGTAACCAGTCCTTGCCTTTGCAAGCAAGCACTAACATTAGGACAATCACTTATCGACCATACAAGTAAGTTATTCCCAATCTAGACCTATCTAACTATGCTTCTACAAAGCACCAAGAGGGATCAAATCCCTGAGGTGCAAACTTCTTTGATGTGACACTTCCAAATTTTTTTTATAGCCGACATAAGATTTTTTTTTTTTACTTCATTTAATTTAACGCCGACATAAGAAATTTAGTTCATTTATTTAATATTGTTTGTGACAGATAGAGACATCTCTCCCACCTAGGCTGTAGAAATGTGTCTCTCGACACAAAAACCAATCCAACCTAAATTGTATGGTGCCATTGTCAAATACATCATATCTTAAATTCACAACTTCAATATATCTTAAATTCACAACTTCAATATAAACAAGTATTTTGAGATCAAATCATTTAACCAATAATTATAATTAGTTGGTTATTTTCATAAAGGTGAGGAGTAATACATCACAACTTACCCTCATTTCTTGTAGTGACAACATCTTTATTAGCAACACTACTTCCAAAGAAGTGCTTCATGTTCTAAATATGGATCCAAATTTCTTTGATGTCTATTAGAGGAGTCATATTCAAAAGGGTTATTGCACGACTCATATTAAAAGGGGTGTGTTTGGATGTTATTATAATTATTTATGATTATAATTTCAATGTTATTAGGAATACAAAATATTTTTGAAATTGGTATTTTGATGTTATTATATAATTATTTTTTATATCTTTATGAATTATTATCATAAAACTTCAATATTCTAATAGTTGATGTAGCTTTGAATGAAATAATTCTCATAGTTCTCAAATTTTGGTTGTATGTTCTCATCTTTTTTTTATTCAATTTGGTTTGTCTCCAAGTGCTCGTTGAAAATTTYCATTTTGAGTTTCACTCATTTAACAATTCTCTTTGAACATTTTTTTTCTTTGTCAACTCTTTTACTAGATTTTTCTTCTAACAAGTTTCTTGGTGGAGATGATATTTATTCCCTCAAATAATTAATTTATTTTTCATTTTCTTCAAAGTAGTAATAACCCTACATTACTTACGGCTATTGGCCTAGCCTCTATTGATTCAATCTCAAGAGTGTGACATGCAATTGGATCATTGTGTGTAAACACAATCTAGCCACTTGAAATAGCTCGTTGGTAATTCATAAGGACTTTTAATCCTGCTAAATACCTTTGGATTTTAGGTTGTTAACTTATTTAAAGAAAAAAACATTTAACTAATAAAAAATAATTTAAAATCATACTCAATACTTAATCTTATTTACAATCTTAATTTAATGTAATTGTTTATCTTTTTTTTTTGTAAATAAAATGAACTATATATTAATATTCACAAATATGCGTGGCATTACAAAATTTGGAATCTGCCATCTGTCTTGCCACATATGGGAAACCAAGACATGTGGCCATCAAATCCAAGAGCAATTATAATTGTTTGAACAAGATAGTGAAAATTTCTAACTGAAAAAATGGTCACAGTGACCGACTAACCAGTGGCCAAAGCCGACTAACATACATCTTAGGATAGAGAATCTCAATTCTCTGCGTAATTGACATAGCCAAAAGAAAAACATAGACCTGGGTGAGCTAGTCCAAATGCGAGCTCGGGCTGCCATGAGCACTATAAGATGGGACAAATTTTTGGTCCCAGGATGGGCACCACTTGCTTGCTGGAGCTTCCTTCATGGCGTCGAAGAGGAGGTCCATTCTCTGCCCCAGAATTCGTTGGATGTGTGCCTTGTCATCAAGTTTCTACCGTGGTTAAATAATGAGTTGAAGATGCTCATCCAGGAGTCAAAGCGGGGTGGGCGGAGGTGGATCCTCCATAAGCTATGCATCCATCTCCAAGTTTGCATCTGTAACTGTCAATGTAATTTCCATTTTCTAACTAGGAGGAATTTCTTCCTCCACAATGCATTCTCTGGTGCCATAAATATGATCTGAAGTATGGGCTTTGAGGGGCAATTTCTGGATGAAATCTAAACGGAGGAGCGAGCTCCTCAGGAGAAATAATTTCCTCCTCGATAAGGCAGCTTCCATAGTCAATTGTGGGATTAGAGGTTGGAGGCAGGGGTTGCTGAGGCCAATTATGGCTTGGGTCAGGATTGCTGGTAGTGATGAGGGAAAGTTGAGAGGGGGGCAGTCTATTGCGTCTAGTAAGGGTGTTGTAATACAACAAACCCCTTCTATATTTTCCCCTCTCTCTGGGAATGATGTGTGTGTGTTCTAGGTGGGATTGGGCAGGAGAAAGGGAAAGCACAAGAAAAACAATGGAGGATTGACGGTGGGTGGCCAAACATTTAGGAACAAGAGAGATCCAAGGAATAGTTGAGCACACTGCAAAGATATAATGGGAGAGCGCTCCAGGGCACATGCCTTCATAGTGCCTTGAGAGTTGACAGGGGTGAATGCCATGAAATCCGAGGTGACTGCTAGCCTGGTTTTGGTACCTTTCTTTGTACACCCGACCTGGTTCGTGTAAGGCACCATTAAGTCACCCTAGAGTGCCCAACGAACTACCATTACTTCTATTTGAGTGTGGATCATTCAATCTAGATGGAAGGGAGGCTGGTGGCAGGGGTTAATAACTCTTGATGCTGCCTATCACCACCTATCTTCCATTGAGAGCCACTTGTCACCCCATCTGGGAATGTAATTGTTTATCATTAAAATGTATTATTTATAAGGAAAACATATTTAAACACTACTTTATTTTAATTTATTATCATTAAAATGTATTGTTTTGTTGTTAACATTATGCATATGTGCATTATATATAAAGTCATGGAAAAATATACGAGGGATGTATGAATATATAATGTCATTAACTGGATTATTTTAGCCCATTTCTTGTCGCGGGGAAAATAATATATATATATATATATATATATATATATATATATATATATATATATATATATATATATATATATATATATAAAGCGAGTGACGGAACAACAAAAGGTTTAAAAAATTTAACATTAAACGTGTTTTTTATTTTTGCACCAGTGGTCTAGTGGTAGAATAGTACCCTGCCATGGTATAGACTCGACCACGGTATAGATGGTACATCATAGGATATAGAATCAAAATTCTCTGTGTAATTGACATAGCCAAAAGAAAAACATGGACCTGGGGGAGCTAGTCCAAATGCAAGCTCAGGTTTCCATGAGCGTTGTAAGATGGGACAGATTTATGGTCCCAGGTTGGGCACCTCTTTCTTGTTGGAGCTTCCATCACGACGTCGAATAGGAGGTCCATTCTCTGCCCCAGAATTCATTGGATGTGTGCCTAGTCGTCAAGTTTCTGCTGCAGTTCAAAAATGAGCCGAAGAAGCACATCTAGGAGTCGAAGTGGGGTGCGTGGAGGCAGATCCTCCATCAACTCTGCATCCATCTCCAAGTCTGCGTCCATAACTGTCAATGGAATTTCCATTTTCCAACTAGGAGGAATTTCTTCCTCCATAATGCATTTTCCCGTGCCATAAATATGATCTGGAGTATGGGCTCTCAAAGGTGCAATTTATGGATGAAAGCTAAACGGAGGAGCAAGCTCATCAAGAGGGAGAATTTCCCCCCCGATAAGGCAGCTTCCATAGTCAATTGTGGGATTAGAGGTTGGAGGCAGGGGTTGCTTAGGCCAATTATGGATTGGGTCAGGATTGCTAGTAGTGATGAGGGAAAGCTGAGAGGGGGGAAGTTTATTGCGTCTGGTAAGGGTGTTATAATACAATGGACCCCTTCCAGATTTTCCCCTCTCTCTGGGCATGGTGTGTGCATTCTAGGTGGGATTACACAGGAGCAAGAGAAATCACAGGAAAAACAATGCAGGATTGATGGTGGGTGGCCAAACATTCAGGAACAAGAGAGAGCCAAGGAAAAATCGAGCACACTACAAAGATATAATGGGAGAGCTCTCCAAATAACATGCCTTCATAGTGCCTTGCAAGTTGACAGGGGTGAATTCCATGAAATCTGAGGTGACTGCTAGCCTGGTTCTGGTACCTTGCTTTGTACGCCCGACCTGGTTCGCGTAAGGCACCATTAAGTCACCCTGGAGTTCCCAATGCACTACCATTACTTATAGTTGAGTGTGGGTCATTCGATCTAGAGGGAAGGGAGGCTGGCAGCATGGGTTAATAACTCTTGATGTTGCCTATCGCCACCTGTCATTCGTTGAGAGACGCTTGTCACCCCATCTGGGAATGTAATTGTTTATCATTAAATGTATTATTTATGAGGAAAAATATTTAAACACTACTTTAATTTAATTTATTATCATTAAAATGTATTGCTTTGTTATTAACATTACACAGATGTACGTTATATATAAAGTGATGGAAAAATATATGAGGGATGTATGAATATATAATGTCATTAACTGAATTGTTTTAGCCCATTTCTTGTCGTGGGATAAATCATATGAATTCTTAATGACAATGTGCCTATGATTTTATTATATACATGTATTATTTGTGTGCTTCTGGTTAATATGAATGATATAAGTACCAATCTAACACGTAGTTATCAAATGCATCACACAATGAATTGCAATTTATTGGAACATGAACATAAGTAATGAAATCAAAATGATGCTCCAACAAACATACCCAAAGGAAACAACGACGTAGCATAGGTTCATGAATACAAAATTCATTGTTTAGTTGAGATACTACCAACTGGGCATCCAAATGAACTTCTAAGGACTGAATGCCATGCACAATGGAGTCACGAAGCAGTTCAACAACAATGTTGTATTCAACCACATTATTAGTAGATGGTCCAAGACAAACACCTCTCAAAACTATCAATTGGCCCATGGTCGAATAAATCACCCAAGCGATGAAAGCAAGGTTCTGAGTGTGATAGCTAGTGCCATCGACAAACCCTATGAATATCAAAGAATCCCATGACATCTTCCAATCAAGCAGAAGAATCATAAGCACCACTAATGAAAAAATATATCAATACTACCTCTAAATACAACAATGTACAATAATTACAAGGGGAATGCCTAAGCGTAATACTTCTTAAGATAGAGCCCATTTCTAGGCTTCGAAAGCACATTCCCTTTAAAATCCTCCAACTTGTAGGCTCCTTTCTACAGGGCATGTCTCACAATGTATGGGCCACGCCACAACAAATTGAACTTGCATGCCCCCAAGGTGGCTTTGTCCTGATCATATACCAAAACAAGGTCACCTTCAGATAAGATAATTGGGTGCACAGACTTGTCATACTGACTCTTAACTAGTTTCTTATGTGCCTCATTGGCAGTGGTGGCATCACGATTTTGCTTTTCAAGATGCTCCAAATGAACAAGGAACACTTCTAAATCAGAAAAATCAAGTAGAATCTCTACGACGATCTTAAGCTAAGGTATTTCACATTCAATTGATAAGACTGCATCCAAAGCAGGAACGATATGGAATGACGAAAAACCAATAATAGTCTTAACTGCAATTTGGTATGCCCATAAAGATGGATACAACATGATGTGCCAATTGGACTTACTTTCATTAACAGTGCACTTGAGAAATGTTTTGAGAGACTTATTGGCAATCTCTACCTACCCATTCACCTGTGGGTAATATGGAGACGAGTGCTCCTGCCTAAAACCCAATTTTGATGCGAGCTTTGACATCATTTTGTTTTGGAATTGTCTTCCATGGTTAGTAACAATCTCTTTCGAAACATCGAACAGAGTAATGACATGCTTAAATATAAAAAGTGCAACAATATCACCATCGCTCGAAAAAGTAGGCATTGCCTTTTCTCACTTTGTGAAGTAATCGATGGCCACAATGATGTAATGGTGCCCCATGTCATAAAATCCACACCCCACTTAGTCAAAGGGTCGATAATGATGAATAGAAAAGGTAGAGAAAAATGTGTGTGCATATTACAAGTAAAAACTTGGCATTGATGACATTTTTTTACCACCTCGATACAATATTTGAAGATTGTTGGCCAAAACTATCCAGCACAAAAGATTTTCTGGGTTGTTTCTATTACACCTCAATATTTCTCACTTCGATAAGCGTCGTAAGTGTCGCATGATCCTCTCAACTGTCGCAAGTGTCGCATGTCATTCACAAGTGTCGCAAACATCAAACAAAGCATACTGCCATGATGATGACACCAAGGAGACATCTAGAATAACTCAAACACTTGATTTGGAGGAAGGAGAATGATTAACTGAAGTCAAGGAACTCTTATCACCTGAAAGGAGCTCTTAAAAAAAGGTTTTGAAGGTGAGCGCTCCCCTACATCAGCCTTAGGAACGCTGGCGCTCCCCTATAAGGTCTCAGGGAGCGTTATAACGCTTATCTGCCCCTCTGAAGAAGCGCTATCCATCCTTGGAGCGCTGGCGCTCCCCTCAAGATTCCTAGGGAGATCTATAGCACCTTGATGCCCCTTTTGAGGGAGCATTGTCTAATCTAAGGCAGTAGTTGGCCCGTTGAGGAGAATAAGGGGAGGATCTTTCAAGTTTAGAAGGCAGTTGCATTCGAATTCTTGGTTCCATCAGGAGATCCCTGATCCAAGGAGGGGATTCCTCAACTTGTTCTAAAGATAACTGAAGAGGTTAAGCCTCTCTTAACCTATATAAGTAGGCTCTATGATGGTGAAAAGGGGGAAGAATTGCTAGCATGAAACCTATGATCTCATAGGAAACACATAGTCAACCAAAGGAGAGTGATCAGTGAAGTTGCTACCATCCAGGTCATGGATCTTTCGAGCAAGGGTTAGACGAAGGTGACTTGACGAAGTTGTCGCATTCGCATCTATGATTGTAAGTACTGCTGTCGTTATTCTCATTAATATGACACGCTTGGTCTGTTTGTTTCTAGTTTATGTCTGATCTTACATGAACTTATCATTGATAGATAGATCGATTTTCAAGCTAATATCAATAGAGTAGGAAGTGGTCGTACTTTGTTTGTCTACAGGACTGAGCGAGGAGCGAAAGATTGGAGCTCAACTAGGAGCGTGCAGGGACAAACGTCGATAAAAATGGTACCTCTATTATCCTTCCTTCTCATGTATTAGTTTGTTTATATTTGAAAGGAAGTTAGTGTCCACATTAATCACTTTCTATCTTAGAGTTAGGGTCTAGCTCTTTGAGGCAATCTACCTGTCCGCGGGGAGATTTTCCTACAACAGTTTCCAACCCAGAGAGATGACCTCCACATGATCCATTATGAGATTCATTTAAAACAAACTATGCTTCTTCGTGAGTCACACAATGACATAAAATTTAGTGTACAACATGACGATACAAGGTATCACCAATGATGAGATAGTTTTTCACCTGGTGGAAAATGCGTTGTCATTATTCTCTCGAATAATGCATGGAGAAATTCAAAGTTTAGAGATACATACGAATTTGTTTTTACCAAGGATCATCATAATATATATGTAAGATATATTCATCTGAAAATGAGTCCTCAAAAAGGTCCTCTTTGTCTTCCCTAGGAAACTCTAACATCAATTCCACAAAAACAAAGAAACTTTTGGACTTTGATGACGCGAAGTCTAAGTAAAATTCTTGAAAAATCACGACCCATCTGTTGAATTTTCCGTTGATTATATGACGAGTTAGGACATACTGGAAATGATTAACATCTGCAATAACAATAGTTTTATGAAGGAGAATGTAATTCCTGAGTCTTTGGATAGCATGGACGACTGCCAAAGCCAACTTCTCAACGTGCGAATATCACAACACAACATCAACCAAACCATGAATCAGGTAATAAATGATGTGCTCGATAAGTTCATTATATTCATGTACTAAAACCATACCTATGGTCGATTCAGATGCTCCCAGGTACAATAAGAAGTCATGAGTAAGATCAGGCGGACTAATAAGAGGGCCAGACATTAAATCCTTTTTCAATGCATCGAAATATATTTGTGCATAAGTATCCCATTTGAATGGGACCCCTTTCTTCAACAAACACATGAAACCCTTAGTTATCTCGATGTATTAGCGATGAAATGACAAAGGGAATTAACTTTTCCTTGGAGACTATGGATTTGATAAATAGTACGTCGGAAAGGCAACTAAACTATTGCCTCAACCTTGAAAGGTTCCATGATGATCCCTTTGTTTGAAACGATAAATCCAAGGAGATGCCCCGAAGTAACAAAAAAATTGCATTCGTTTGGATTTAGCCAGATGCGATAATAACGACATATTTGGAACACATGGAGGAGGTGATCTAGATGATCCATTCTATGACAAGAATGAGTTGTTAGATCATCCAAATATGCCTCCACAGTGTGTTTCATTTCGTGGTAGGAAAAGGTCATGGCCCGTTGGAATGTCACCCCAACATTTTTAAGACCAAAAGGATTTTTTTGGTATGCAAATGTTTCCCAAGGACAAATAAATGAGGCATTATGTTGATCCTTGGGTTTAATTTGGATTTGATTGTAGTCAGATATTCTATCCATAAAGGAAAAATATCTTGTTGCTCGCACACTCATCGATAATTTGATCAATAAACGGTGTCGAGGAATTGTCCTTGGGACAAGCCTTATTCAAATCCCTGAAATCCATACATACATGGATGGTTCCTTGCTTCTTGTCAACCAGAATAGGGTTGGAAACCCATTCCATAAGTGGAACTTGATGGATGAAACTTGCTTTGAGGACCTTCTCTACCTCAGCCTTTATGGCAACTTCCTTCCTAAGATTAATTGGCCTCAATTTATGTAGAATAGGCATAGAATTAAGATAATTATTTATTTCATGTTCGAAAATTCGAGGATCTATCCCTGACATCTCCTCGATTTGAGGATCTATCCCTGGCATCTCTTTATTTCATGTTGTGAAACTCCTTAAACAAGAAAATATAATCACTGATCTCTTCAGGGGAACAATCTGCACCGATGAGCACATTTTCCATGACATTTAGATCATTTGATATGTTGATAGATATTGTTTCCGAAATATTGGCCATGTTCCCTTCAGTATAAACACCATGCTTTGCTAAATGGTTCATGGTTCTATCAACATTGTTGTTCATGTGGACATGGAACTCTACTCTTTCAATGTTATCCATCTCCGGAAGGAAATAAGATCTATGATGTAAATCATACCAAGGCCTCTTCAAACCCATCATTTCCTCTAGAATAGTCTCATCTGAGGGAAGTATGGTTTCAAGACAATATGGAGAATGAGAAGAGTTAACCGTCGAATGGGCATCAGAAGATCATTGACCTCCTCCATCTAAAGAGGAGTTGGATCTAGGTCTACAATGTCCCTTTTAATGGCTTGATAAGAAATCTCCATTGCAGACAAAGGATTTTCCATTCCTGCATGTTTGAGACCTTCTACTGAATCAAATGGGGACGGTAGAATTTAAGGATCCTCAATGTATGTCATTCAAAAATGGTGTAGTTTGGATACGAGAATGAATGAGCTTGAGCTAGCCAAAGTGGAGCGAATGTACGATATTGGCGTTGGGATATAAAAAGTTCCCATTAATGAATAATACATTCAAATGCCAATACTTTTGATTACCATTTCGGATCCATCTATTAACGGGACAATAGATCCCGACCGCACAACTAAATCTAAATGACTAAAAGGCAATTGGTCGATCTTCACAGTTTTTCCTTCATGAGGAAAATAAATAACTTAGAATACCTAAGATACGACAATGATCATATCATAAGTCCAACTACGACCTAGCAAAAGGTTTTTGTCGAGTGGAGCATCAACTACTTCCACTTCAATGTACATGGTTTTTCCTCCCAACTGTATGGGGAAGGTGGAAACTATCCCATGGGGATGAAAGGAATGGCCATTGAATGCAGTCAGAAGAGTAGGGAACGAGGTGAGCTCTGGAGAGACGATAGATTTCCAACAAGAAAGTGACATCACACACGTCAATTCTCCGTCATCGATTACAATTCTAAAAATGTTCTTTGTGGCATACACCACTTGAATTTGAAAAGCGACATGATACGGGAGGTGATGTTTGACATTAGAAGCGTCAAACTTGATGAGATGTGAGATAGAAGCATATGTAGCCCCGATGGATTCTCGATATGAAAAGGCCCTTGTTTCTCAGTGGGTTCCTTACTCTTAAACCCAGACTCGGGTTTATCGTAATTATGTGCTTGAATTTGCAAATAATCATTCAAACTCATCATATAGACATTTGATGATGTTCCATCAAGTGGAGGAGTACCTTGATTACTCCCCTGATGACTCCCAACATTAGATCCTAAATCCATAGTCTGTCTATGTGGAAAAAAATTAGTCAATACGAGAGGTTGATGTTGTGCCAACAACCTATGGTATTCTTCCATATTGGGGCATTCGTGAATGAGGTGATCTTCCTTGCAAATATTACAAGGAAACTTAACCTTACTCTTTTCCTTCTTGCCCCCACTAGAACTAGATTCTGGTTTATTGACATTCTTATTATTATTTCCCTCTCTGTTTTTATCCTTACCCTTTCTCTTCCCTCCAAGTTTTTGGGTACCTTTTGGGTCCGTCGATTGCAAACTGTGTACATTCGACGTTTGTGCGGGGTTGTTCCAAGTTGAAGCTTGAGAGAAGAAAAAATATCGGATCGAGAGATATCACATTTGATTTGAGACCAAGTCTATAGATGAGTTTTGAATGAAAACCACAATGCCATCGACATAAAGTCCATGGCTCGATTTGACAGGGTCAATATTTGACCGCGGTGGATCTGGGATGATCTCATACAGGATCCCAAACTGAGAGTAAATAAGATCTAGTTGTTGGGCCCTAAATATAGTTTGCTACTGTGTAGTTACCCCATAAATGGAAACATCCTTGGAGATATAAGGCAACAAGGACTTCAAAAACCACTCCAAGAGGAACTCCAGAGGAATGATTTCCTTAATCATTCTCTTTCTTCTCTACCACTCCTGAATATGTTCAGATATATGAGGGGTTTGACAAAGAGATATTCCCTCCCGACACCAACACTATAAAATTGGGTAGTCAGTTGAGATACAATCGACAAGATCTTCATGCCAAACAAAGAAATTCCAAACATAAATGCATTAGACACCAAAGTTATCGATGAAGAGGCCACACTCAAAGGTTAAGTGGACCTAACAATCAATGACGCGGAGTTGCTAATGGACGTGACTATTGTGGATTGAACCATGTTAGTCATTTGGTTAGAGATACCAGGAGGAAGGATTCCTCCAGATACTATTTCCGACATGGGAGTTGCAGGGACCCCTTACCCAGACACTTCTGAAGTGACTTCCATTACAACCCACCAAGGAGGGAGGATATCAATGTAGTCCGACCGCAGAGCCAAAATTCGCCAAACAACTGGATTGTCAGGTCCATTTAACAAAGGGTTAAACGAACGAATGACACCTTTGGATTCAAGGTCCAATATGTGAGTAACCTCCATTGCAAAATATTTTTTCTCTGCGTACTCAATTTCTACAAGGTCAACTAGACTAACCAACTCAAAAGTATCAGTTGGATCGAGTCGATGCCTCGGTGGAGGAGAATTTTTTTTATAGGAACTTCTTCAGAAGGAAGACCTTGAACTCTCCAAGATCGACGTGGTGATTGATCAATCACTTTAAAAACAATATTCAAGGCACTGACCAACACACCCACCTAAGTCCTCTACAAACAGAGAGAACACCACTAAAAAGAAAAATCCCTAAAAGATACAAACCAAACAAAAAACTCTATCGATATCCTGACTCAAGTGGATTAGGTCTTGAGATCGCAATAGAAACAAAGTGAGGTAAGGACCTTCCAAACAAAGGCACGTGTTTATTAAGTCTCGTGAACCACTAAAAGAAGGAGTGAGAAACTGTTTCCCTGACCTCCACTAACCATCCTTATCCAGTGAAAGTACCCATGCTTAGCGAGGAACCCTCCAACAATATTGAAAATACCGATACAAATTTTGTCTTAGGTACCATGTGAAATCCCCCATAGTCACCTCTGTGATACCTAGGGAGATAAACTAGGGATACCAAATTGCAGTCAACATCAAAGAGGTATAGTCGACAATCAGGATCGAACGTATGGGAAGGGTAGCAAAGCCTGAAGTTTAGAAAGAACCGCCTCTCACGGAGGTAAGGGCACTAGCAAAACCCCCAAATACAATATTTCCACTACGCTTAGTTAAGCTTCAAATGCGTTATATCCTCGGCTCTCCTTAACGTGACCTAATGTTTGAATCTTGTGTTAGAGGAGCTTCTTGACTATACTTATATAAAATTGGATTTGACTCTCCCTATCACAGAATCCTATGTTTGTTTTGGGTTGGCCCTTAAGAACTTACTCTCCACTCTAAAGACTAACAAGATCTAGGAATACCTGAAGACCTTATAGTACCACAACCCCAACTTCCAGTGATCTGGAAAGAGAAAAAAACTCAAACCCAGAACATGTACATGATCATCTAAATGACAAATAGTGTATGTATGTGACTCTGTTCAAGGAAAGTCATGTGTGTACACCAGTGTACTAGAAGAAAAGTGCGTACACCTTGTAAAAACCTCTCAAACCTGAGAGACAATGGTATGGAAGACTAATGAAGGATTGCAAAATTTCATAGAGTGTTAAATAAAGGTCGAAGACATAGAAAACGATACAAAATAAATGCAAACAACAAGTACACCTAGCGACCCAAAAAGGGAGTATCCCTAGTATGGTCGCCAATTCTATTACAAACAACAAAGTCCTATGGCTATGGGTCAGGGCCGCAAGAGAGAGAGAGAGAGATACCCTAAAATACCGCTCTCAGACTCAAATCAAGCATTCAATTAAAAATAACTACTTTGCAATAACTAAATTTCAAGGGAACGAGAAGACAACAAACCTAGATTTCGACGTTTGATGCCGATCCCGCAAGAAAACTTCCGCTCTAGCACGCTTCTAGAACGATCCTTCGAAATCTCCTACAAACAAAGAGATGAGCAACTGCAAATAGTTAGTTGTATGATAACTAACTAAAACATGATCATTACAATTTTCATAATGGATTCAAATTATAATATGTAACATACATTAGAAACATGAATCAACATATGAAATTGGATGAGAACAAGAGATCTTTTATTATGAACAACAAAAAAGTTGGTTACAACTTGTAACTGTTGTGACACAATCCTAAAACTCTGCTCCAAGTTCCTCCACCCAAGGCTAGAGATAATAAACATTACCTCCAATACTTTGTGCTCAAATAGGTCCAAGGAAGGCAAATGATTTCTCCCTGACAATATAGGGAGAAAACAACTTTTGAAAACAAGGGTTTAGAGATGGGAAGGACAATCTTAGATGCAAGGGGAAAAGGGGACTTGTAGGACTATAATGAAAATGCCAACATAAGGATGCATTTCTCTGTTTTGTTTTTCCTCCACCCCAAGGCTCCAATTTATACTCCTTTTTAATCATAATTGGAGTAATTATGAATGGGCTATAAGAGGTTAGGAACCTAAGGAACTCGTCAACTACGCCTGAAATGTCAGGATTTATTATTTTTTTGAGCCAAAATAACATGTACACAAGTTGCTAATTGACAACCTACATATGTATGGGGGTTTCTTTAAGAAGAGTTGCGTACATCAAGTAAGATGGGTTTTTTTAAGTATTGTTAGGGATAAAAGGGGAGATTTTGGTCCTGCAAGCAGGGAAAGGGATATCACCGAGACCAATAAGTCATCATAAGCATATGTGGTGTCAAATGGTGTTATAACAACAAGTCATATATCACAAAAGAAATTGTGTATACACATTAAAAAAAGTAGGGGAAGAGAATACAATATATAAAAGGGTGTATGAGGAAAACAATAAAGAATATGGAAAATCAAAGAAATTTATAATAACCTAGAGGAATTCATAGAAATAATGAGAGAAATTGTTAAACATATATGCACCATTGATCTAGTGGTAAAATTATACCTTGCCACACTATAGAACCACGTTTGATTCTTGGTTCTTGGTTGGTGCAACCAAGGTGTTATTTTCTATGTTTTCAATTTTTGTTTTGATCTTAGTTGAAGGTTTATGTATATTACTTTTTAAGAATTCCAAGCATTTTCATTGTATGTGTGTAGCATTAATGTGCGGTATATGCACACTCTTTCTTCCTTAACTCATTTCTCTCTATATATAACAAGTTGGGGAAAAAATAGTACAATATATAAAAGGTTGTATGAGGAAAACGATGGAGTATTTGGAAAACCAAAGAAATAATGAGAGACATGGTTAAACATATTTGCACCAATGATTTAGTGGTAAAATAATACCCTTCCACAGTACATAAGCAAGTTTGATTCTTGATTGGTGCAATGAAGGCATTATTATAAATAAGTCATGAGAGAGAGAGAGAGAGAGAGAGTACAATGTATAAAAGAGTGTATGGGGAAAACAACAAAGTGTTTGGAAAATCAAAGAAATGTGCAATCACATAGAGGAAATAAGAGAAATAATGAGAGATGTTGTTAAACATATATGCACCAATGATCTAGTGGTAAAATAATACATTTCCACAATACATAGCCAAGTTTGATTCCCAATTGGTGCAAACAAAGTATTATTTTTTCCATTTTGAATTTTGGTTGTGAGCTTAGTTGAAGGTTTATGTATATTGCTTTTAAGAATTCAAAGCATTCTCATTGTGTGCTTGTAGTTGATTCTAATTCAGAGTGAGTACAATATTTCACGAACAAAACCAAGTCACCCATTAATAACATCTTTTCTCTTGGATATAGATTTCAACTTATTCCAACCATGGTATACAGAGTGGCTTGAATGTGCCTTCAAAACACTCTTAAGCATGGCCAATACTATTTTCCAATTATCCTACTTGACATGTTTTATCGTATGTATTGTTGGATCTAAAATTCACCATTTGATTTAATTTGCAAAAACCCCATATATACATATTGTTGTAGCATCAATCTTTTGAATTTATATCATTTTGAGAGGTCATCCTAGCTAGATATATACATGAGAACAAGGGAAAAACATGTTGAGTTGATGCTAAATCTCCATGCCAAGATGATACATCATGTAGTTAACCAAGGCTAGACTGCTAAAGGGATAGAGTTCAACAAATTGTAGGGTGTCAAACTTGTAGTAACTTGTAGCCTACTAGAGGGTTTCCCATACTAGTGGGTAGGCTAGTAAAAGGATACTAGTGTTAGTGCAAGAGCTAGCAGAGGGATTAACACATTCTAACACATAGTGTAGAAAAGAGTTTCGGTGTTCCATATTGCACATTCCATCTCTAACTCAATGTTCGGCCTCAAAGTATAATTAAGGATAGATGTTACAACAAATTTTAACCACAAGTCAACAAAATAACATATTTTGGGTCTGTTATATAGAAACCTTTATTCATTATCAATATTGGTAATTGAGTTCCTCGAGTAATCAAAAGGATGTTGTACATACTATGTGGGTCTAATAAATAACGAGTGGAAGATAACACAACAAAAGTAACACAATGTGTAACTCAATCCTGGAATCTAGTGAGTGATATAGGAACTAAAATGAAAATTGTCTTGGTTTTTTGAAAATTGTCATAAGCATTTGATAGAGTCATCGATACTTCTTCCCTGCTTATTGATTTATCTTCTAATGTAATTATTTGAACTTTGATTTCATTGTTTCTAAGGTTTCCACAAAAGGTATCTTTGATCCTTTAGGAATCGTCATTAGTGTGTGGTCTATAATCGTATGGGGCCTATGGCTAAAACAACTCACCAACATAAGGCCTAAATGAAAAACAATAGGGACTATCAAACCTTGTCTAGAAAAACCTATTGTGCATTAACAATGGTTATGATTTCTTTAAGAAGTCAACATTAACATAATTAAATACTTAATCACACATACATAAATAAAACAACATATACCTTAGAGAAACCCATGTGGGAAACCTTCAACTTTGAAATGCCTATTTTTCTCTAGTTATTCTTAATGGTTCTTTTATAGTTACAAGGATCTTTAGATTTTAAAATAAAAAATTACAACTTACAATAACAATGTTGAACTCATTGTATTAATATCTCTTCCTTGAACTAGTGAATAAGTCTCTATTTGAATCACTCTCTCTAACCCTCACATTCCAAGCAAAACTAGCATCAACCCAAATTATGGACAATCTTCCTACTTCCTTCTTTTCCTCCTCAGATATCTTCTTGTGGAACCCTATTTCCTTCACAAATTCCTCCTTTATCCTTGTGTTCCCAAGTATGCAAAAAGCCAACAATGTTCAAAACAATTTCTAGGATAGTGCCTCAAAGATTATGTTAGAGTGCTTGTTTGGTGTTTCAAATCCAAGGAACTCAAGAAGTAGGACATCTTTGTAGTTGACACATGGCACTCTATTATTTGATGGGTTTTCCACATGTCATCCTCTGATTTCTTCCTATTTTCCATTGTGGCCATGAGTGGAACTCAATGTTCTTCTTAGGGTTTCGTGCATAGGCCTCTTCTTTTTTACATGCGAAGGATGGGGCTTAAGTATCCCAACCCCAAGTTTCATTACCCCCATGCTTTGTATGAGATACAGAGAGTAGAGGGAATACCTCTTGCAATTGGTCGGATATTTTGTTCCCTCGCAGTTGGGTTTTGGATATGGTTCATAAGTTTTTTTGATAGAGGACTTCAGGCAGGTGACAAAGCCTGCATTTTGACTAAATTGGGTTTGCTATAAAAAGTGTCAAGAAGCTTGCAAAAATTCTCGGCTCAGGGACCTCTTTGTGCTAAAAATTATAATTATCAAGCAGAGGAACTCGTGACTCTTCGATAGGCATGGCCTTAGACTGTTATAGAAGATCAAGACTCTATTGTTTCCAGTTTCAACAAAATTTCATGAAAATGAATGTCTGTGTTACTCAACATGCTCCTCTTATGAAACTTTTGATGGGCAAAGGAAAAAGATGGACAATCTCGAGGCAAAGTGTAATATGCTTTAGAAATATGGTGGTAATATAGAAAAAATAAGTCCTTACAACATCCCAACATCCCAAAATGACAAACTCTTTGAAAAAGTATAACAGAAGGAGAACATACATCAACTTAAGGACTATAGGAATGTTGAAAAAGTAGTTATTTTCAGGCATACTCTAAACATTGTAAGTTTTGGATCTTTTCCAGGGATCTTTTCTGTTTAATTTTGTCCAAAATTTGGTGAGAAAGTGTTGGATCTGCAAATTTGAGTGGCTAAGTCATTATAATTCAAGTGATTCAAGGGTTCTTCAACAAGTTGAATCCATTTATGTATTCAAAAATGCAATTTAAACAACAGAAAATTGTGATTTCATCCAAATTTATGTCATCAAATTCCAGTGAAAGAAAACAAAACATAAAACAGTTAGACAACGTTGTTATTTCCATACTCTGAATTTCTCTAAACTGTTGAAAAGTAGTAATTCTTTCCATACATAGTTATTTCCATACTCTGAAGCTGCATAGGATGAGGCAACCAACATAGATATTTTTATAAAATGATATCATATGTCTTCAGTACTAGAAAATTTGGGCTTTTGATTGTATTACAACTTTGAAAGGTTATGTATGCGATGTTTATATGCGATATGTAGGAAATCGCTATATGTACGAGACAGGGGTGCCCTTTATCACCATTACTTTTTCTGTTAATTGTGGAAGGTTTGAGTAGAGTTATAAAGGAACAAGCAATGGCTAAGAATATAGAAGGTATTATAGTGGCAAGAGAAATAAACATTACATAGTTAATGTTTGTTGATGATATACTCCTTTTTGGATGTGGTAGCTTAGAGGATTGGAAAGTCTACAAGAAAATTTTGGAATTATTTTGTAAGGCTACAGGCATGTCATTTAGTGCACATAAATCAACATTTTTAGAAGCAGGGTGGACTACAAAGGAACTTGTTGAACTAAAGGAATTGTTTCCTTTTGAAACTAAACCAGTTGAAACAGGTTTTAAATATATGGGGTGTTACCTTAAGCCAAATTGTTATACTAAATCAGATTGGAGATGGATAGAAAATAAATTTGATGCTAGAATTTCAAATTGGAGCCACATGTGGCTAAGTCTAGGAGGGAGGGTTATTTTAGTCAAATCAGTACTGGAAAGTATTCTAGTGTATTGGTTATCCTTAGCTAAAATTCCAAAAGGTACTCTAAATAATATTAGAAGAAGAATGTTCAGCTTCCCGTGGTCGGGGAATAAGTTGAAAAAAGGAGTTCATCTGATTAGTTGGAAAAAGTTAGCCAAACCAAAGAAGGTGGGTGGGTGGGGAGTCAAAAATATTTTTATTTTTGGGAAAGCACTAGCAGCAAAATTTTTGTGGAGGGGACTAATGGTGCCTGGGTTATGGCATGAGGTAATACTTAAGAAATATCTCAGGAAGAAATCGATGGAGGCCTGGTTTAGGGAAGGAATGAAAAAATGGCCTGGAATATCAAATATATGGAGAGCTCTCATTTCATCATACAACATAGTGGCAGATTGGTTGGCTTGGAAACCGAGTAATGGGGAAGACATTAAAATAGGATCAGATGCAATGGTTGGGGCACACAAGTATTACATCTTGTCAAAGGATCTAATACAACACTTGAAGGATCAGGGCATTGAGCATCTTGCACAAGAAAGAGAAATGCAACAAGAAGGATTGAGACAAACAACCTGGAAAGAGGCTGAGACTTTAGGCTTGGAAGGTAAACAATTGGTGGAAGGGAATAACTATGTGAAGGGATTATTAGGATCCAGAATTGATTTAAATAATGGAAAATACTACATGTTGTGGTCTTGGGATACTAAGACGGGTTAGGTAAATGCAAAACGGGCATATGAAGTGCATTTTTTGATGGAGGGACGGGAAACTACAAATTTCTGGTATACTGATCTTTGGCAATGGAAGATTCCACTAAAAATCAAAATGTTTGCTTGGTTGATTCTTGAACATAAAATACTAATTTGGGATAGCCTAGTAAGAAGAGGTTTTGTAGGTCCTAATATGTTTGTACTATGTGGGGTTGAAGGGGAAAATACAAAACACCTCTTTGTGGATTGTACTTTTACCAAAGATATCTAGTACAATATACTAAAGCAATTAAAGTGTAAAGATATTTGGGAAGGGAGACAGGTAGCAGATTGTTACATTCACTGGATAAAAAAATAAGGACAATTCCAAGGAGTTACCAAGTGTCATCTGTTGGGAGATATGGAAACAAAGGAATCTGGTAATATTCAAAAATCGGTTGCCTAACATGTTTAGAGTGTATAACAATATATTACAGGATATGGGCGAAATTTATTCACATAATATTGATAAGGGAAGCAGAATTGATAGGCCACCTCTACTAGACTGGGATTTGATAGTTGGATTTTTTTATGGAGCCTCTCAAGAAAGAGGTACAAAATGTGGGGTTGGTGCGGTCATTAAATGTCCCATAGTAGGAACTTTCAGATTGAAGATGTCATGTGGTTATAGTACTAATACAAATGGGGAATTACTTTCTTTGTGGTGTATTCTTCATGTTGCATGCTACAAAAAGATAAATAGGATTCATATAGCAGGAGATTCAAAGATTATTATAGATTGGCTCACTAATGATAATAATCTACAGGTGATCTCGCTTCAGCCTTGAATGTCAAGAATTCGAGTGTTGAGCAGGAATTTTGTTCAAATAAAGGCTCAACATATATACAGGATATTCAATAAGGAAGCGGATAATTTGTCGAAGGAATCTCTTCTCTTAGAAGAAGATGGAATATTTTTTGCTAAAGATCATGATCGACACATAGGAAATTATGAAAGATTGGAATTTTGAAAATCTGAAAAGTGAAATAGGCAATTGTTTCTATATGTAATGTTGATTTGGAACTTTATTTTCCGAGGAAAGGTGGTATATATTGAATTTTCTTTTTTGAGCTGAATGTAAAATGTAAAAGATTAACAGTGAACAACTTTTGTATAAGTCAGTTTGACTGTCTCAAAGGGAAGATTTAAATGTAAATCTGGTTCATAAATTTTATATTTACTAATATAAGTTTTTTTCCTTTATTGAAAAAAAGTACGAGAGCTATTTTGGGTTTAGGTCTGAATATTTTGAATCAACATCTCCACTAAAATATTAGTTGAAGTCTTTATATAAATTAAAAAAATAATTTTGGTTAAAATAAAAAAAATTAGGAAGAAATTATTAGAATAATTAAATCAAGTGTTTGAAATAATTAGATAAAATGTTTACTCCTAAAATTCATATTTAGTAATATGGGTGGATACTGATATTAAAATATACTAATATTCAAATATAATGACACGATATATAAAATAAAATAAAAAATTATGTTAGAGTTCAAGTTTATTATTATTATTATTATTATTATTATTATTATATATATATATATATATATAATCTAATTTTAAGGTCACGACCAAGCCATACACCAAATTGGTGTATGAGACCCCCTCCACCTAGCGATTTTATTAGTAAAGTCTACGGAGGTATACATACCCTACCTCCCTCTGGATATATTAAAGAATTGATTATTGTAATATTAATTATTGTTATTACAAAATATTAATGATGATTGGATGGTGCCAACGGATGTGAGAACTATATGCGTAACTTTTTAAGTCAATGCTTCATCCCTTAAACCACAACTATCTCTAGAGACTCCAATTTACAGAGTTGAGACATAGAACATGCCATACCTAGTTTATCATCCAATTTAAAATGAATCTCTTAGCAACTGAAATAATAGCACAATGAAGCTTCTTCCAAGTATTGTGTCATTTGTCATGTCCTCATAGTGTTCCTTGCGATCCTGTACCTCTTAAGGGCGTGCGACACCATGACGTTTCTCACTTGGTTTCTTGGAAACACAAAGGATACTTTATTCATACTACGCCTCTTCACCTAGAGCATACTCATACTCCGTTATAGGCTACCTAGGAGTCACACTCCTACTCTAGTGCAAATCTTGTATACTTAGACAATTTGTTAACAACTCTAACACTTATTCATATTTAATAATACGTCTATGAACGTGAGAAGCCAAGAAAACAACAATGAAACAAACAAGAGAAACATAGATATAGTGTGGGCGACACAAACCATGCATAACACCCATCTAAGTCTTTGTTATTGCAGAACAATTATAACATGATTACCACTGACTCGGTTTACAACTTGGTAAAGTCAAATGACTCACCTCACCTCACCAAGACACCCATACACAAATATGTCACCAAGCCTCTTTGTCACAACCGTCTCTATAACCTACTACGGTGCACCTCAAACATGCCTCCAACCACAGACTTGTCGTTTCTTCATTTTCACAAACTTCATATATTTTGGTTCTACCTCACACATGCCTCCAATAGACCTGTGTTTCCAGGCTTCCCCAAAACCAACCCAAGAGAAATTTGTCCAACTTTGTCCACTGAATCCTCCTCAAGGAAACACAAGTCCTCCCATGTGGAGCGACTTCCCTCCTTGAGGGAGCTCACCCCTCTTCGTCTCAACTTGCCTCAGAACCGTAGAGCTCTTCTTTCTCTCCTTGTATTCAAAATATTCCTTCCTTGGTTGTGATCCCTTTTTCTCTTATAGGGACTCCAAAGGTCACCACCATGAATTGTTGCGTCCTTTGAGGGTGTTGTGCCTCTTTGTGAACCCATGTGTCCAAACAAATCGTCGCGCACATTTGCAGACCCGGTCGCCAAAACAAACCCATGCACTCGCCAACCATGATTCCCCTTGGGACCGACACACCCTAACCTTGGTGCACCCCTCCTGCCAACATACCCTAATCTCTTAGTCACTTCATACTTGGGAAATCCCCTTAGCACACTCGCATGCCCAAGGCATCCACTTTCCCAACTTTGGTTTAGAGAAAACCCAAGTTTCGTCTCCTTGAGGACTTAGGCGAGGGTATTTGTGCCCATCTAGCCGAAGACCTTACATCCTCTCCCACCTCAATTCATTGTCATCCCCGACAACATCCAAAAAGTATGCGATCTCTAAGTCTCCACCCGAACTCCTGCCTCCGCTGTAACTAATTCTGCTAGAAACCCCAAGTTTTGTGCCAACTGGAAACCCCAAATTCTACCAAAGTGGAAACCCCAAGTTTCCTTGTGAAGTGGAAACCCCAAGTTTCCACAAACCAAACTGTATTTCACCCAACTTATTACAATCTTCTTCCTAAGTTAATGCCTTCACTGAACCCAAATCCAAGGATGAAAATCACCCAACTCTGTTGCACTCTCGTTGCGATGTTGTTTCCTTGTTGTCGTTCGGTTATGTTGTTGTTGTCGCTTCCTCCTACAATTGATTGTTTCCCACTTCACTTCAAAATTTTGTTTAAGTGTTGAACTCCTATGATAGTGCTACTGCACCCATACCTCAACTCAAGTCCATGCCTCAATGCACTATCGACCCCCACATCTTGAAATAGTCGGGTAGTTAATCCAACCATTGCTCCCAATCTATGAGAATGTACATCCTCATGCCCAAACTTAGTCTTTTTTGTCTGCATCTTTATCACTTTGTCTAACCTCAAAGACTAAGGCAAGTGTCCATCCTTGCCTCACTATTGTTTCCATCATTCGATATTCATCAAGGAGATTCTCCATAATGTCTAAGTGTTGCATTCCGAACCTAATGGCACATTTGTACTCTTGACCCCCTTGTCATGTTGTTATTCTCACTCGAGTCATGAACTAGTTGAGTGGCTAATCCAATTGTCACGCTCCTTCAGCCCGGACACCCTCGTGCACAAACTGGTCACTTCCTTTCGCAATTTGGTCCATCTACACAATCCTCAAATCAAGGTAAGGTCGCTCCTTACCTTGCTGCACTATGAAGTCACCCCGAAACAAATTCATTTGTGGAAACTTAGCTCCATTCATCGCATGACCCAACGAATCTATCTAAGGCACCAAACACTAGGGTGCCTCATCCATCCTCTCAATTTGGCAACACAACGCACCTATCCAACACACCTCATCAAATATTTATGCAACTTCCTCAAGCCACCTACATGATTGCATCCAAATCTGCCTAAGTCCACCATAGAACTTGTCCAAACAGGTCTCCCTAAGTTCTCTGCACATTCTCCCAACCAAGGTGTCCCAAACTACTACAAAACTTCTTTGAATCTACACCACTTGAGTCACCCTCAAGTTTGTTGGTTCTCACCATGGAAATAGATTACACTTGAGCCACCAAGTCATTCGACTTCCCTTCAAAGAACTCACTGCAATAATTAGGAAATGCAAGAACTTGAAAACAATTGTACATTTCCAAATGACATCATTCACTGCAACCATTTTCTAAGTTTATTGTCTTGGAGATTTACTTACCCAAGAAATCGACTCTTTGAATGAACTCTCCTCGATCACCATCCTTAGCTCCACAAATATGTAAGACCTTCGTTGTGATAAAAGGATGAGTCCATCCATCCACTTCTGAAATCCGTCTAAGTCCCAAACTTCACATGCAACCAATCAAACTTATCTCCAATGTATCTCCATCTCTGCACCTTGACTGCTTCTACTTAAAGGCACCATGCATCTGCCCAATTTTCAATTCATATTGTTGTTAACCGATTGTTGTAACTCTATAAAGAGTCACCTTGTTTGAATCTTGCAATCTACCCATTCATCCAACAACCCAGCTCAACACAATTGTTTTTCTCAGTGATGCATGACATGAAGATGTCATGATGGAAACGTGCCCAACCACTTCCTACTGCAAATTTTCTCTAGGTCACCCCAAGTCGTCCAACACACCCAAGTGCTTAACCTTTCTACAACCCCAATCTTCTCCCCTTCACAATCACTTCTGTGATCACCCTCTATGTTTTGCTTCTATGATCACTTCAAGGGTTAGATCCATGACAAGGCATGCGAAAAATCTTGCGTTCATATGCCTTTCCCAAGTGCTTGGTTCACCCAACAAACTTTGCGCCTAGTCTCTCAAGGTGTGCACAACAGGATTGACATTGAATTATGTCATGGATCAAACCAACCAAGTTTTCCTCTGTGACAAGTTTTGCGATCACCCACCATTTCCAAGTGCTTCATCTTACCACAAACTTTCTCTCGCTCTATACAAGGTGTGCGCCCAAACCAACCTCTCCACTGCACCATCAATCGAACCTTTGTCGTAAGTATAATGAAAAGTCTACAATAAACCAGTTCACTCCATCGAAGGGTTCACCAAGTCTGTGAACATTACCACCGAACTGAATTCGCAACAAAAAAACTTCTCAACAAGTGAGCCCCACCACAACTATTTTGACTGCAAGAGTGGTGAAGAGCACCAAACTGTTTTGATACCATTTGTCACATCCCCATAGTGTGCCTTGTTATTTTGTACATTTTGAGAGTGTGTGACACCGTGATGTTTCTCACTTGGCTACTTGACAACAGAAAGGATAATTTTTTCCAGCTACACCTCTTCACCTAGAGCATACCCATACTCCTTTCTAAGCTACCAACGAGTCACACTCCTACTCTAGTGAAACACTTGTATACTTAGACAATTTGTTAACAACTCTAACACTTAGTCATATTTAAGCATACATCCATGAACATGAGAAGCCAAGAGAACACCAACATAACATACAAGAGAAACATAGATACAGTGCAGGCGACACAAATCATGCCTAACACCCGACTAAGTCTTTGTTATTGTAGAACAGTTACAACATGAGCACTACAGACTCGGTTTATAGCTTGGCAGAGTCAAACGAATTGCCTCACCTCACAAAGACACTAATACAAAGATTCATCACTAAGGCTCTATGTCGCAACCATCTCCACAACCTTCTGCAGTGCACCTCAAGCATGCCTCCAACCACAGACTTGTTGTCTCTTTGTTTTTGCAGACTTCACAAATATTGTTTCTGCCTCACACATGCCTCCAACAGACTTGTGTTTCCAGACTTTCCCAAAACCAACCCAAAAAAAGCACATCCAACTCTGTCCATCGAATCTTCCTCAAGGAAACATAAGTCCTCCCATGTGGAATGAATTGACTCCTTGAGGGAGCTCGTCTATCTTTGTCTCAGATTATCTCAGAACCGTAGAGATCTTCTTTCTCTCATTGTCTTCAAAATCCTCCTTCTTTAGTTGTGTGCCCTTGTTCTCTTATAGGGACTCCAAAGGTTGTCACCACAAACCGTCACGTCCTTTGATGGTTTCACGACTCTTCGCGAATCCATGTGTCCAAACGAATCATCATGCCCCTTCTCGAACCCGGTCGCCGCAATGAACCCATGCACTCAACAACCATCGCACCCCAACCTTGGTGCACCCCTCATATTGGTGCGCCCCAATTTCTTGATCACTTCATACTTGGGAAATCCCCTTGGAGCATTTGTATGCCCAAGGTGTCCACTTGCCCAACTTGGGTGTCAGAGCAACCCCAAGTTTCGTCTCCTTGAGGACTTGGGTGAGGGTCTATGTGCCCATCTAACCAAAGACCTTACACCATCCTACTTGATATCTTTCCATTCACAACTAAGTGAAATTGAGATTGTACATTACTTAAGATAACTATAGAGCAATTTTTAATTACTAATAATAATTACTAAAAAAATTATTCTATTTTTCTATTTTGTCACCTTATAAGAGATAGAAATTTTGACAAGGGTGAATGCATTGGTTGTATGTTCGTTTTAGATAATGTTATACATGTTTTCTAAAAGTTGAAATCTCCAAATGATATAAATGGAAGTGGTTTAAATTTTTAATGAGACTTTGGTACATTGTCATAAGGTTAGAAGGGTAGATGTCTCATGGGATAAAAGTCCACTCAGGTCTCGAGATGTCTTAGCCCTTACTAAATCATAAGTTATTGGTATACTTGGTTTGTTGGCTATTGAATATACTCTTGAATTAGAATGGTAGCCAATTAATTTGATCTCAAACCTAACCCAAGTCACTCTAATAAATTACCAATTTCCATAGCTAAAACAAATATAAGTAAAAGTTTAATATCTTAAAAAATTTACTTTACACCACAATACTCTCCTTCCCATTAAATGTTTTCTATTGATACAACATATGAAAACATATATTCACAATAATTTGAATATGGTTTGATAAATGTGAAAGCATTGTTGCCATATCATTTAATGAATAGATACATGGAAATTATTGCCAGTGACTCAAGAAATACAAATATACTCCTCGAATGCCTTAATACATAATCCAAGATGGATATATATTATGAAATATTGACTTTATCATACTTAAATATGTGTATAGAACTACATTTCATGATTTAAAAAAAAAAAATTACATCAATAATGAAACTTTCTATATAATTAGTTTTTCATATAAAAAAATTCGATATATTTGGGACAACTAAGTTGTTTATTCGTCAAAATTTGAGTTAATTATCATTCACATTAGGACCAATTAATGTTTATCTACTAAATTTTCTTTTGCGATAATTGTAATTAAATAATACAAAAGTAATTTATAAACAAGGGTACGCTATTATGCAACTAATATTTTCCTTTACAAGCAAGCAAGGACTAACATTAGGACAAGCACTTATCGACCATGCAAGTGAGCTATTAAAACCAAACCAACCTAAATTGTATGGCACCATTGTCAAAATCATATTTTGAATTCAAAACTTCAATATAAACAAGGCCAAATCATTTAACCAATGATTATTTGGTTTTTTTCGCAAAGGTGAGGACTAGATACGTAGCAACTTACCCTTACCCTCTTGTATCGTAGTTCCAACATCTTTATTGACAACACTACTTCCAAATAAGTGCTTCATGTTACAAATATGGATCCAAATTTCTTTGATTTCGATTACATTACTCATATTCAAAAGTGTTATTAAAAGAACCAATAAGATTCAAGATGATGATGTCAACTATATGGATAAATAGTTTTGGAGGGAAAGAAAAAAAAAAGTATTTTTTTAAAATCATATTTTCAACTTACCTTTTTATAGGTTTACTCAAATTTCAAGTGCAAGTACTTGGTAGGTGTAGAATTTGATTATGCATCCAATGAGTGTCTACACTTGAAATTTGAGTAAACCTATAAGGAAATGTGTTGAATATACTATTAAAAAATATATTTTTCTTTCTTTTCCTTTGAAAATTCACAATCCTTATCTTATTATTTTATTTTTTTCTTTATGAAGCCCATTTTAAATCCTAAAATTTATTTAATAACAATTTTGACCTAACAAATGGGTTGTGAAAAATATAGGTTATAAATATAGGATTGTTACTTCAAGGTATTATGATGAAACAAAGAAGATGTACAAACTTGTTAAGCCATAATTATCTTATAAACTAGTGGAATCCATGGCTATGATTGCAAAGGTAAATTATATTAGTTCACCAAATTTGTCATATGCTAGAAAGTATAACCACCTGTATGGGATTTGATAGGAGTGGGATCCTTTCCTCAAATGCAACTATATTCCTAGCTTGGAAATTGGAGGACTTTGGAACTATAACACTTTCATCAATGTACCACTTTGGTGCTCAAAATTGCGGTGATAACAAACCCAATAAGATTATGAAAGCAATAATAAGTTTGAAATAATTTTTTATAATAAAACAAAAAACCCTAATCATAATAAGTTAGGATTACAATTTCAATGTTATTAGAAATATGAAAGATCCTTGAAATTAGTATTTTGATGTTATTATAATTATTTATGATTATAATTTCAATGTTATTAGAAATATGAAAGATCTTTGTAATACATATTTTGATGTTATTATAATTATTTTTGGCATCGCTATGAAATATTATCATAAAACTTCGATTGTCTAATAATTGATGGATCTTTGAATGAAACAATTCCCATAACTCTCAAATTTTGGTTGTATGTTATCATCCATTTTTTAATTCAATTTGGTTTGTCTCCAAGTGTGTGTTTTAATCCGTAAATGTAACAATCCTTGTTAGTTTTTTTCAAGTTTTCATTCAGTTTACTAATGTGGACATTGGGTCAAACAGTTTGTATGCAAAGCTCTATTACCCACAAGCTACAACTTTGGTTACTTGTTAACAATACATAAGAAATTGCACAAAATATATACTCATAATTTATTATTCCAAAGATATATAACAACAACACATGATGTCATTTCACAAATATTCTAACAACAACATAAATAAGGACAAATTCTGAATTGTTTATTAACAAAGGGATGGTTGTAAATTAAAGAAATGTACAACAAATGTCTAAATGATATACATGCATGTAGAATGACTTGTGTGCAGTTGTTGGCAAGGTGATTAATCAATAGACTTGCAATATTGAACTTGTTCCTTTCCTGGAGGTAAATCAACCCACAACATATCAAAGAGGAAGCACCCAACCTCAAGAGAAAATGCCCAACATAGTAAGTTCAACCCCTCAACACAGAAAGTCGACTTCTATAGAATTCAACTCGACCCAATAAGAAGTAACTCACCCCCTACTGATAAAATCGACCTCTACAATGGATTTGTTGCCCAGAATGAGTGATCTCTGCCATAATATAGATGAACTCGGCCCCTTAGCAATGTACTCACCCAACAGTGTAAAAGGTTCAACCAACAATGGAGAATATGCCACCCAGATTCAAGTGAATGCACCCATATTTGTATAGAACTCACCCAATGACCCAATACTTAGTTCTTCTTGAGAAAATCGATCTCCCCAAGAGAGATTCAACCTAGACACAAACAACTTAGCCACCAAACAAGAAAAAAATCAAATGCAATAAAAGAACTCATCCACTAACAAAGAAATCTCTACTACAAGAAGATAACCTCTCCTATAAATGAAGCACAATAAGAAGATTTGAATGATCTCCTCTCAATGAACAACTAGGGTGGATAGTCTCACCACCGAAACCAATCTCAAAAACTCTCTAGGATTTTTCGTCCTGAGAGCCAAAGCCAAAAGAGCTCTCTCAATTCGATTTTAGAAAAACAACAAGTGAATAATGAGAGAGGGTGCCCTCATTTCTCTTATATTTCCTTGTTCACCCTTTTGCTGACCCTTTTACCCTTTTACACTTAAGTGAATTTTTAGTTTAACTTTAGAAAATTCACTTTATTAATTAATAAACCTTTTTTTAATGATAGAAAGTGATTGCTTGGCTTGTAAGTCATTCCCGAACATCGGAAGTGCCTTTCTCATCATCCCAACCTTTAGATATTTTCGTCCTGATTCCAACGAGTTATTACACGAAGGTATTCCCTCCAACAATATGACCCAAATAACACCTTGAGTGCATTTAATTAATTTATACTCAACAATACTCTTAATTTACGGGAATCGTCGAAATGTGACGGAACCGAGAACGAATTGTGAGGAAGTGATATTAATGATTAAATAAGGTGAATGGAATAGGTTGGGCCTCATATAAGTCCTCCAATTCACTCGAGCCCCATGTTAACCTCCATTTACCCCTATGGAAAGGCTAACATAAACCCATAAGGTCGCCTCCAACTATAAAGCAGGGGAATCCAAAAATGGGGACATTACAACAAATGGCAGATTTATTGCCCAACCACCTCCTCAACACAGATCCCAATAAAACTATTCTTCTTCTATGTATCAGTTCTAGTTAGTAGTTGTCTTACTCATGACAAAACGTTCATGAAGGATGAGGCGTTAAAGAATTAATGTCTGGCGTTATTAGAGGGAACAAAAAAATAGTGTAGACCTTTACAAGTGAATAATAGAGCCAAAGAAATATATTGTCAACAAGCAGATTCCAATAGTGACCAGGTAATAGGTTAATAATATTTGAGCATTCAGTTTTTCACACACAACAATGAGGTATATTCAAATAACATTGTTGGTATGAAGATACTCTTGAAGATATATTTCACGCTCAGAAACATGGTCAAACAAGAAGAACAAACCAACATTCTCCTCAAAAGTTAGGGTTTGTGCTGGAAAGGAAAAATTATACTCACGTGGGTCTCTCCTCTTAAGGTTTGCTTGGAGATCAATGAGAATGCATGGTACACTTCTCAAAAGTTAGGGTTCACAACAAATTAGGGTTCACACTGCATAAAGGGGAATGTGAAAGAAAAGTAGGGATGGCACTAGACAAAGTAAGGATGACATTGGACAAAGAGGAACATGAGAGAAATTAAAGAGGGTTCTCCAGTGGTTAGGCACACCCAAAGAACTAAGTGTACAACCGACTTCTCCTCACCCACAATAATTTAAAAAATGCATAACAATTAATAATGGATTACCATCAATTTCAATAAACTACTCAAGTGAATTTGAACCAATCAGTTATTCAACGCATAAATGAAATATAAAAACAAACTCATAAGACAAGATTTTACCCTGAAAACCAAAATGGGAAAACCAACATTCAATTGGCTTCGGCCAGGCTTTTATTATTCAATAATGGCATGATTACAAGCTCTTTGGTTCAACTTGGAGCTTCTCAATGAAGTCTCGACAACATACTCCTTCCTCCCTTTTCCAAATTTCCAAAGAACTCTTTCTCCATCTCCAAGAACTAGCATATAGGAGGTAGAGGGGATAGGTGGAAATTCAGGTGTCCATGACCCTTTAGCTTCTCCAAGTTTGGTTCTCCTCCATTCGTTTCTTTTCTGTTTGTCTTTTATGTGTAGAGAGAGGATCTATAAAACTTTATCTTTTCCTTTTTAATATATTTTCTTTTTGTTTTCCTTTTACAATTATCTATTGTTGCTTTCCTTAGGTTTTGATTGAGTGCATAGATGATTTTAGGGGCTAAATTTTTCCAATGGGCTAATTTTCCATGGTTTTTCCCAAAAAACGATTCGTCAATTTCCATTTTTTCTAAAAATGATTCACCCAAATTCCATAGAATAAAATCACTTTACCTTAAAAATCACCAAAATCTTATAGAAACTATAAAAAATCCTTAGAAATTTGATTATTTTTACAAAACTATCGCTAAACATTTTGTATTTTGCATATTAAGGACTAGTAAGATTAGCCCATGTTTCTACATTTTAATATAAATTTTCATTATTAAAATTATCCCTGAAATTTGAGTGTAGGTGTGGACGTCGGCCATGATGGTATGGGACCCTTCATGCCAATAGACTGGTCCCTTCTTTATCCAAAGCCTCGAACCTTTCCCATGCCAATCTTTGTAAAACCTTGTACCGTAGCGAATTGTTTGTTGTTCAGATCCAATCTGGATCATGTTCTCACTCATTTAACAATTCCCTTTGAACCATTTTTTTCTTCATCAACTCTTTTACTGTATTTTTCTTCAAACAAGTTTCTTAGTGGAGGTGATATTTATTCCCTCAAATGTCATTAAGTGACTATGTGCATTGACAATATACTTTCCAGAGTGACTATGTACATAGCACAGAATAAGATCCGGCGATGGTCTTCTAGGTGGGTTGCTATGCAAATATTGAATTCGACCCAACTGTTTCATTGAATGCAAAAAAATATTATTTAGACACGTAGGAATTTAAGTGGTGATTAACATATGTTTACATTTTCATAATTCCTATGTTATTCCGTGTAATATTTTAAGGATATACTAAGTTATGTAGATTTAATGCTTGTGGATTAGCATATAAATAGGCTTAATGTTTAGCTGCCAGACTACACAGGAGAGAAAAAGCATTTGTAGATAGAGTCATAAAACATTATCTAATGGACATGGCCATTGAAGTTATGGCAGATAATTTTAACAACCAGTAATAAATGATATTATGATATTATCAGCTACCATATGGTTTAAGAGATGCAAGCCTATATAAGCTGATACTTAAAAGGCATGCAATGTTTGATTAAGTTCGTAACAGAAAAATATTTTTGTGTAAATTATTGTTATTTTGTTTGATTTTATTTATAAGTAGCATTTCCTTGTTTTAAATTGTCAATACAATAGTTATTACAAGAAAAAAAAATTCTAGGAAGCAGTATAAGCAGCCATGGTGAATTTGTTTGTTGTTATCGTGATCAACGAGATGTGATTTATATAAAGGGGTGTGCGTTATATAAAGTTATGGGAAAATATATATGAAGGGTTGTATGAATATATAAAGTCAGTAACCGGATTATCTGAACACTTTTCTTGTCGTGGGAAAATAAGTCATGGTAGGAAGAGTATATATATATAAAATCACGCGAGTGATCGAACAACAAAACTAAGATTGACTGAAAGGAGCAAACATGAATATCATCTTAATTTTTCAGTCTTGCACCAGTGGTCTAGTGGTAGAATAGTACCCTGCCACGGTACAGACCCGGGTTCGATTCCCGGCTGGTGCAACAATCCAACCCAAGTGATGCGGGTTCTATCCGCGACAACGGTGCTTCAGTTTTTTAAACTGAAGCAATCGATTTCAATTGAATTTTCTATTTTGATAGATGGATGCTTAGTACAGTCGTCAATTCCCACTGGCTTCTCCTTTTGTTTTCAAACAGATTCCCTCTACATAAACCAACTTTATAATAGGGAAAACTTCTGAAAGTGAAAATGTTGCTGAGCAAAATGTTCATTGTTTTTTTTTTAAGTAAAAAAGGGTGGTGCCTATTATATTACCATAGCCAAAATACAAAACTGTAGATGATGCCAGTTGTCCCGCCTGAGCAGGAAACTAGGATAGCTGGGCATCCATGTCCATTTGTCACACAGTGTGCATAGTTATCAAAATTAACAGAGTTGACGGTGCGACGTCCTGCCCGAAGGAAACCAGGACTTACAGTTGCAAACTTAAAACTGCTTCTTCTAGCTGGCGCTAAGATAACCTGGTAACTAGTTATCCTAAGACATAAAATAAAATAATAACACCAAAACTAGAGCCGGGTTTTAAGCATTGAGTAACCTCTGAACCGAGTTGCTTGTCCTAGACCTCGGAGTGCCTCCATCTCGCTGGGAACGAGTAGGGTCTTGCGCAGGTCGGACATTGCTTCTTTGATGATGCTCTGGAATGGGCCGCAAAGAACATGTCGAGCCGCTGGTCCATTCGCACTAGGCAGAAGATTTGATTGTCCAACTTGTTCCTTATCTAGAAAACAAGATTGAGGCATCCCCAGTCGATTGAAGGTGGCTGCTCCGAGCGGTGGCTACCCATGAATTCCTCGTTGGCGACCGCCTCTTCTTCCTGTGTCCTGTGCCAGTGTCGAGCTTGGCCTGGGTCCTCTGCATCCTTGGTAGGCTCGGGAGGAGCCTCCTCTTCTATGAAACAGGGGGAGTAAGGCACCTCTGTGCAGGCTGTGGAAGGGTCAAACACATTGCTTACAGGCTGTTGAGTGCTACAAGAGTCGAAACTCGTACTCGGGTTCCAATTCTCCGGTACCATGAACAATTTCCCAGGTGGGCTGGGCAGACCTCCTCCGGGTACGCCATTAGAGGCGTGCGTGGTCTGCTCTTCCGCCTCCGGGAAACTATCGCCATGGCTTTCTCGAATTGCTCTTTTCGTTTACGTYGCGACGCCGCTGCATACCAGGCCGATCCYCGACGCGGTTTCCCTCTAGCTCGGGGCATGGCGAGATCCCTGTGAAAAGTCCTAATGCTGCAGTTGCCTGTCGAATTACGCCTGAGGAAAGGCGAGGGTGCCGAGTGCGGCCACTGTGCCAGTGAGGCGGGAGAGAGGCAATCGCAGCTCTGGTTTGCCTGCGAGACAGAGGCCTCCCGAAGCAAATTGTTGCTGGGTCTTGCAACTCCGAAAATGAGCGTTGATGCCAAAATGATTGCCATAGCCAAAATATTAACCATCGCCATTAAATTCTACTTGTTAATGCTCTGGTGAGGGGTACCCTTCCCTTGCGTGAGGGGCCTCATCGTATCAATGTGTCTGCGCGGATTCATGCGGGGTTAATATCCGTGGTGATGTGAGCTGGTGGATGCGTTAAATCTGCGTCCTGGCTCCTTCCCGCATGGCACTATCGTGCCGCGTGTCACCCCATCCGGGGAGCAAAACGTTCATTGTTATGATTACAAAGGCAAATGCTTTTTAAACTGAAGAAATCAATTTCAATTGAATTTTATATTTTGATAGATGGATGCTTAGTATAGTCATCAATTCCCACCGGCTTCTCCTTTTGTTTTCAAACAGATTCCCTCTACATAAACCAACTTTATAACAGGGAAAACTTCTGAAAGTGAAAATGTTGCTGAGCAAAACGTTCATTGTTATGATTACAAAGGCAAATGACATTAGTACACTTGGGAATCACAGAGTTAAGCATACAACCTATGGATCCATGTGAACATGAGCACCAATAACATGATTCAAAGGATTCCTTCCATCCACTCTCCAAGCAATGTTTGAGTAGGATACCTACTCAAAACACAACACCATTGAGAAGCCTTCCCTAAGAACTAATCCCACCATGTCTCTCAAGCTTTTTAGCGTGTGCATAGTGACATTTGTGAGCTTGTGAGAAATCTCTCTATATCCATAACCAAAAATTTCATCACATCAAATCCATTGATGATTACACCATACTTATGTGGGTTTACAACATCAAGAAGAAAGATGAAGCCAAGTTTGTGAGATTTAAGGATTTCAAATGCTCATAAAAAATCAATATGAGAATAAAGATCAAATGCCTTCACGTAGATGGATGTGAATTTTCCAACAAGGAATCAAGAAGAAAGATGAAGCCAAGTTTGTGAGATTTGAGGATTTCAAATGCTCATAGACAATCAATATGAGAATAAAGATCAAATCCCTTCATGTAGATGGATGTGAATTTACCAACAAGGAATTTGAAGGATTCCTCAACATTGACAAAATCTCCTAGCAATGCACAATGCATCACATTCCTCAGCGAAATGGTGTCATAGAAAGAATGAATCACACCATAATGGTGATGGCTAGATGCATGATGCATAACAAATACATAGATTCCAAGTTTTGGGGAGAAGCGATTCATTTTGCACTCGAAGGTTGTACTCCATTTGAGAGTTGAGAGGTTAGAACCCAAAGATCTTCCACTTGCACATCTTTGGATCAAAATCTTGGGCACACTATCTAGATGAAGTTCATCACAAACTAGAAACAAAGAGCCATAAGTGCATCTTTGTGCGGTATAGTGAAGAATCCAAAGCTATTGTTGGTATGATCTTGTCACTTGTGATCTCCTCATTGTGCAAGATGTTGTGTTTAATGAAGTATTCTCTTCAAGGGCCCAATGGTCCTCTTCTAAATGTTCTCGAAGATTCTCTTGCTAAACACGTGATTGACATTCCCATTGATGAAGTTACCTTTTATTATTGCAAAAGACACAACTACTCCCATAGATCTTGTCATGGAAAAAGCCATATCCATCCTTCTTGGTACATACAACATTGGTAATGAGTTCCCGCCATTACCTACTATAAAGATTCCCAAGTGGTGCTTGACTATCCTTAAGGAAGCAACCCCTTTTCTTCCAAATCTTGGTGATTGCAATAGAGGAACCAAATCGGGGCTTCATTTTACTCTAAGCACAATATTGAGCCCAAAACATACAACCATGCATATGGTAAGTATGAGTGGGAAGCAACTATGCAAGTTGAATATGATCCCCTCATGAGACGTAATAATTGGAAACTTATCTCACATCACGTACCAACATTACGAGATGTCACTGGATATACAAAACCAAGTCTAATGTAGATGGAGAAGCTAACTAGTATAGGCCTAGACTTGTTTCTAAGGGCTTCTCTTAGAAAGATGGGATTGACTACATCGAAATCTTTGAGCTAGTTTGTTGTGTTGACACCATTGTGTTGTACTCTCACTTGATGTTTCGCTCAAGTTGGAAGTTCACCAAAAAGATGTGAAAATCACATTTCTTCATGGACATCTACAAGAAAAAATTCACATGGAATAACCTCCTAGATTTAAAAAACAAGGTCCTTCTCCTCTTGTGTGTAAATCAAAGAAGTGTTTGTATGACCTCAAACAAGCTCCCTAAGCTTGGTATAAGAAGAATCACAACTTTTTCATCTATGTTGATTTTCACAGATGTGAAAAGGACTAAGACCTCTATGTTTGGTAACAAGATGGGTACACATTAAAAGACCAGGAACATATGCATAAACATGTAACCATATATATTAACCTTTCTAAAATCCTATGGAAAGCATCGAATCAATAAAGTAGTTCTAACAATCAAAAGAGAGGAGACAGGATAATTTATGTGGCAAAACCCCAAGGTGGGAAAACATCCACAAAAGGAAGGCCTTCTTATTCTTCAAGAAAATCTCTCAATTACATCATCTAGAGAACACTCTCAAGTATATAGATGATCTATCCCAAGGACCCATAGGATCTAGGCTAATGATCAATACCATAAGCCACCCTCCACTCTTCCTTGATTCAAGACCAATTGCCTAAATTTATAGTAACAAAGAGAAACTTGTACCATTGATCATAAGGCACAGTCAAGGGTGGAGATCAACCAATCCATAAAGGTTGATGATAAGTTCATCTAGAGATAAGGGAGAAGTAGTGAATAACAATAACTTATGAGTGTAGGTCACCATTACCGAAGAGATGGGTCACCACCAAATAACTCCAAAAAACATCGATATGTGCACATGTGCAATATTAAAAAAATCTAGTGAGGCTAAGTTACATGTATACGTGCCCCACAAATGATTTTATAATTATCATCATTATGACATTAATTACAAAATTACATCAAGCCACTATACAACATTAAAATGCATTTTAACGCACACTCATGGTTGTGCTCTATCTTGAGGATGTCATGTTGATTATTTAGGACACCATTTCTCTAATTTTGAGAATGAAACACAAGCTCCATAACACATTTGAGATGATCAATGTGACATACTTCACTATTTTCTTCCAACATCTATCTCTTTCTTAGCCTCAATACCCAAAATGTAAATCGATTGTGCATTTGGGCAATCAAATGAACAAGTAGCTTTCTTTGCCCAAATGCAAAATTGGGTTAAGGATGAGATATCATTTTTTGGATTATTTGTGTAGAGTAAGTCATTAATATATGGCCAATACCAAGAGTATTAGTCACAACTGACCAATTTCTCATGATTTTGAATAATCCACTTAGCACTCATTGCATCTAGTGATGCTCATAGGGGTGAAGAAGTGGGATTGAAAATAACGAAATGAATTGCATAGCATCAATCATCACCTTCAAGAATTGCACTTGGTAACTGAGATTTCTCGGGAGGTCACACATCCAAAGACTCCTCTTGCTCAAGCATGCTTAATTGCAGAGTTTTCCCCACAATCAAGCCCACTTAGCTTGCTACCCCATTTGCAAAACCTTAGCAAGTATTTTTCCTAATGAACTATTCAATTAGAGCTCCCTTCACTCTTTTATTTAAGCATAGTGGGGMTTCTACAATCCAACTTATGAGATATCATTTTTGGGATTATCTGTGTAGAGTAATTCATTAATCTATGACCCATACCATGAGTATTAGTTGAAACTCGCCAATTTCTCATGATTTTGAATAGTCCACTTAACATTCATTACATTGGGTGATTCTAACAGAGGTGAAGAAGTGGGATTGAAACTAGTGAAATGAATTGCATAGCATCAATCATCATCTCTGGTGCTTGCACCCAGTAACTAGGACTTCCCAAGAGGTCACCCATCCCAAGACTGCTTTGGCTCAAGCACACTTAACTGTGGATTTTTCCCCACAATCAAGCCCACAATTCAGTTAGATCTCCCTTCACTCTTTTATTTAAGTATTAAGGGGATTTCACAATCTAACATATGAGATATCCTTTTCAGGATTATCTTCCTAGAGTAAGTCATTAATCTATGACACATACCATGGATATTAGTCATAATTGATCAATTTTTTAAGGTTAAATATGTACAGCTCAATACGCTTTGGATCTTCTTCAAAAGTTTATCATGGAGCCCTTCGTGAACCCTTCAGCCCTACCCTCATTCTTATTGCCAAGGGAGCAAAGTTCAAGGCCAACCCAAAACAAAAATCTCCTCTAGTGGATGCTACTCAATACAAGTCTTTGGTTGGAAACCTTCATTATCATAGTCATGCATAGCCAAATGTTTTCTTTGCAGATAGTATGGTTTCCAAATATGTGCAATCTCCATTGGCTTGTCATATGTAAGGTACCAAGTGCAATCTCTAGTACATCTATAAGGTACCAAGTGCAATTTATAGTACATCAAAGGAGCCACACACTTGGGCATTCACTATGTCATAGGGGCTACACTAGTGTTGACCAGATATTGAGATGTAGATTACGTTGGGGAACTTGATGAATGGAAGAGAAAAATTGGCTACATCTTCTCACTTGGTTTTGTACCAATCTATTGGAAAACCAAGAAACAAGCTCCCATCTCTCTCTACAATAAAATTAGAGTACTACACCTCTCGACATTTTGTAGAAAACACCTTCTAGATTTTAGTTTATTTTGGTTCCAATGTAGGCTTTGTAGGATTACAATGTTTTTTACATTATTGTATCATTAGCAGGTTATATATATATATATATATATATATATATATATATATATATATATA
>JASDQU010308435.1:54000-65242 GCA_032191745.1 Picea mariana | reverse complement strand
AGAGAGAGAGAGAGAGAGAGAGAGAGAGAGAGAGAATACAATATATAAAAGAGTGTATGCGGAAAACAATAAAGTGTTTGGAACATCAAAGCAATGTGTAATCACATAGAGGAAATTAGAGAAATAACGAGAGATGTCGTTAAACATATATGCATCAATGATCTATTGGTAAAATAATACCCCGCCATAGTACATACCCGAGTTTGATTTCCGATTGGTGCACCTAAGGTTTCCATTTTCAATTTTGGTTTTGAGCTTAATTGAAGGTTTATGTATATTGCTTTTAAGAATTCCAGGCATTCTCATTGTGTGTCTGTAGTTGATTCTAACTTATAGAGAGTACAATATTTCACAAATGAAACAAGTCACCCTTTTAATATCACCTTTTTCTCTTGGACATGTCTCTCAACTTATTCCAACCATGGTTTATAGAGTGGCTTGAATGTGCCTTCAAAACACTCTTAAGCATGGCCAATACTATTTGCTAATTATTGTCCTCAACATGTTTAGTCACATTTATTGTTGGATCTAAAATTCACCATTTGAATTAATTTGCAAAAAACCCATATAGACATATTATTGCAGCATCAAATTTTGAATTTATATTATTCTGAGAGATCATGCTAGCTAGATATATAGATGAGAGCAAGATAAAAACATGTTGATTTAATGATAACTTTACATTCCAAGATGATACATTGTGTAGTTTGTTGAATTTTCACTATGTTTGGCTCAAGCATGAGGTTTATTTAACATTTTAGTCATTTACTTGAACCATAAACAAATGTAGCTACACCATTCACAATTGTTGCAATAACCAAGATCACAAGAAGAAATACTATGCACAAGAACACACGAAATATCTTGGGAAAACCCTTCTCAACAAGGGAGAAAAACCCAACAATCCTTTGCCATATTCTCAAGAGAAGATCCTCCAACCATGAAACCCTAATACACACAAGAGGGTGATCTACTAGCTTGAAACTTGCGCCCAAGAGAGGTGCACACTTCATCCCTAAAAGTGTACTTGTTGAAATTTCCAAAATGACAAGTGACTTATGTGTTTCCTCAATGGGGAAATCACCTTTATTTATACTAGACTGGACATACCAAAAGTGGTGTCTATTGGCACAAGAGGGCTGACCTCAATAACTCATAAAATAATTAAGTATTACAATAAACATTAATTATCTTTCACATATGGTGGAGTTGACCTGTACCCTTTACATCACAATTAGGGTTACAGGTAAGTATTACTCTCAGATAATATAGCAAGGGCTCTCACACATCCACTAGTGCTCAGCCACTAGGGGCACATCCACCTGTGCTCAGCCACAGGGACGTCCTACTCAAAAGATATCTATCTCACCAAGTCCACAGGAGAATCATCTGGAGTACCATCTCAAGCCTAACCCAACTGAGTCCACAAGGGAGGAGACCACGCATCATAACAACTCAGTCCATATTTCGACACACACCCATCACATGGGCACCTTCACCCCACACAGGGGTACACATTGTTTCATCTCAATCCAGAGAGGAACGACACATCCATCTCATGGGCATCCTCACCCCACATAGGGGCACACATCGTCTCATCTCAGTCCAGAGAGGAACAACACACTCGTCTCATAGGCACACCCAACACATGGACTCTCTCACAGGTCAACTCACTCAGTCTGTGTCCTGGATGATGTCTCACGAAGCTGTAATCATCAACACTCCCTCTCAGCTAGGGAGGAATTATCCACCAGGGAAAGTCTCTCACAGAAGTACTCGAACTTCGTCTTGGAAAGCGATTTGGTGAAGATATATTCAATCTTCTCATGTGTAGGAAGGTACTACACATGTGTTTCTTTCCACTGCACCATGTCTCCGATATAATGATATTTTATCTCAGTTTGTTTCGATCTATCGTGAAACATAGGGTTCTTAGAGATCTTCACACAACTTTGGTTATCACAATGAATAATGGTAGGATCCATCCCATGATCAAATAAATATGCCAGGAGCTTGCGAAGCCACACTACTTCACATACTGCCACACTCAACGCTATATACTCCGGTTTTGCGGTACTCAAGTCCACAAAGCTCTGTTTCCTGCTGCACCAGGAAACCATGGAATACCCCAAGGTAAGACAACAACTAGATGTGCTCTTCTGGTCCACTGCACTCTCTGCCCAATCTGCATCAGCATATCCCTGTAAACTCATGTCTACACTGGAGGCATATCTCAAGCCATATCCAACTGTGCCTCATAGATATCTTAGTACATGCTTCACTGTTATCCAGCGAGTCTATCTCGGATGACTCATGAAATGGATAAGTACATTCACTGCACAACATATATCAGGTCTGGTGTTAACCAGATACATCAATGATTCAATCAACTGTCGGTATAAATGTGGATCAATATCGTCTGAATCAATAGAATAATCATTCATTTTCTTCAAATCCATGACCATTGGTGTAGGCATGGATTTGCAGTCTGTCATATCGAACTTCTATAATATCTACAATGTATATTTTCCTTGACTCAAGAAAATCTCATCAGTCCTCTGCCATACTTCTAGTCCCAAGAAATAGTGCATCATACCTAGGTCCTTCATTTCGAATTCAAAAGTCAATGCTCTCTTGCATTCAACAATTTTTTTTTTCTGAACCGATGAGGAATAAGTCATCAACATACAGGACCAAGATCAGGCACTCACACCAACAATATGATAATATAGGTTTCGATCAAAAATACTTTTATTGAAGCCCAAACTCATCAAGAATCCATCCATCTTTTCATACCAAGCGCGAGGTGCCTACTTTAGTCCATACATGGCTTTCTTCAACCTGCACAAATGATATTTTTCGTTGTGTATCACAAATTCTTCTAGTTTCTCGATGTAAACTTCTTCATCAATCTCACCATTGAGAAATGTTGTCTTTACATCCATTTGATGTAGTTTCCAATGCATGGATGAAACTAGTGCAATGATAGTACGGATGGAAGTGTATCGGGCTATTGGAGCAAATGTCTCCTCATAGTCAATTCCCTCGACCTGTGAGAATCCTCTGGCTACAAATCTCTCTTTGTATTTCTCGACACTTCCATCAGCTGCATGTTTGATCTTATATATCCACTTAGAAGTTACTACAGACTTCCCTTCTGGTCTCAGAACAATATCCCACGCATCATTATTCAATATGGATTGATATTCTTTTTCCATGCCATCTTGCCATATCTGCTAACCTGTTGCTTCTACATGAAAAGAAGGCTCGATATTAATGATGTGGCTCATGGATGGAAAGTAGCTCAAAAATCTCTTTGGTCTCTTGCTCTCTCAGAATGTGCCTTGAGGAGTTGCATGGCTCTCTGCCTTTTGCAAAGTTTGTTGAGCCCAGACATGCCTTTTATGGCCTACTACAATGTCTCTGGGGATATCAACTTGAGAAACTAGATCAAATGGAATAATGGATGTCTCCCTCTGAATTGTTGAAGGGGGAGAAGGTATTGTCTCACTGTCAATCTCCATCTAGGATTCTATGGATCTTTGAAAGGATATCTCTTTTTCAAAGATAACATCTCTGCTCACCTCAATCTATCTCTGACCATGGATGTAGATTCGATACTCCTTCAAAGATTCACTGTATCCCACAAATGTACCTTTAATTTTTGAAGGGTCTAGCTTGGACCTCTTATCTTTAGGTACATGAAAGTATACTAGACACCCAAATATCCTGAAGTGTCCAATCTCAGGCTTCACTCCGGTGAAGGCTTCTTCGGGAGTTATGTTATTTAAAATTTGGTGAGGAGTCCTGTTCTGAACATATACTATTTTCATTCATGCTTCTTCCCACAAAATCATAGGTAGACGTTGATCATGTATCATTGCTTCGGTTGCATCGATGATGGTTATGTTCTTCCTCTTTGCAACCCTATTTTGTTGAGGGTTGTTAGGAACTATGTACTCCCTCTTGATCCTTGCTTCAATACATAAATTATTGAAATCTGTGGAGGTGTATTCTCCTCCATTATCTGATCTTAGTACCTTGATCTTTCTTTCGGTCAAGTTCTCAACCTGAGATTTGAATTATTGAAATCTTGCAAGGACTCCATCTTTGGTCTTCAGGAAATAAATCCAAGTTTTCCGAGAGTGATCATCTATGAAGAGTACATAGTACACATATCCATTCAGGGAGGCAACAATCATTGGCCCACCCACATATGAATGTATCAAGTCCAATATTTCCTTGGATCTATTGTCACTTCTCAAGAAGGACCCCTTGAAATTCTTGCCAAGGGAACAACCTCTGCAAACACCTTTATGCTAAATCCATATCTTTGGAAGGCATGTTACCATTTTCCTTAGAGTTGGAAGGGGTCTATAATGAATGTGAGAAAGTCTCATATGGCATATCTCACTCAAGTTGATAGTATCATGTAACAGGGCCTGGACTGGCCTAATAGTCAACTTGTATAAGATTCTTTCTCGAACACCAATTACTTTGGCATAATTTATATGTGAGTCCTTGTGCCATGCAAGAACGTTTCCTTCAGAAAAGGTAACATTGTAGCCTTTTGTCTTCTAAGGTAGAAATGGAGACAAGGTTCCTCTTCATTCCAACTACATATAGTACCTCACTTAACTGAAGAGGTATGTCAAAATCTAGTTGGAAAGTAGAAGTTCCATCCCCTTTCACATTATATCTGGCATTGTCTCCAAGTACAACATGTAGATTGGTTTCTTTCTCAACAAGATCTGTCAGGTGATCTCTAAATACGGTCATGTGCCTGGAGGCACCACTGTCAATTAACCAAGTATCATTATCAGTAGGAACCATACTTGAGAGTGTTGAAATGAATAAGAAGGATTTTTCTTTGATGTCTTCATTTCTCTGAAGTCTCGGCTTCCACGAATTGTATTTTCTTGATTCATCAAGCTTATCTTCCATCATAGTTCTGTTCATAATATTTTCATATTCTTCACAAATCCTTGCCAACTTGGCTAGAAAACCTAACAACTAAGCTAGGCTAGAAAACTTAGGTTTTTTGGGGCTTATGACTACCAACAATAATCCTTGAAAGTTATAAGAAAACTGATGAGTTGGAAAGTTCCTTCAATGAGTTGCAGAATCCCCAGATCTGATTTTTCTGCAGAAAATTGTGAAACCCTAGAAACCAAAAATCCAAAATTCTCGAAATTTCACTATGAGATTATTTGGAGGTGTGTTGAAGGAGGCCATACCCTCCTATTTCAATTTTATCCCCAACGTCCAAGTATAAAGTGTTGGAAATGAAAAAGGAGGGACATACAGAATTGCAGAAAAACCTAGAGGGTCATACGGAATTGCAGAAAACCCTAGAGGGTCGTACAGAATTGCAGAAAGGATGACGACTGGATTTAATTCTTGTGCAATGGGTTCTTTAAGACCTATGCTATGAAACCATGTTGAATTTTCACTATTCTTGGCTCAATCATCAGGTTTATTTAAAATTTTAGTCATGTACTTGAACCATAAACAACTGTAGCTACACCATTCACAATTGCTGCAATAACCAAGATCACAAGAAGAAATACCATGCACAAGAACACAAGAAATATCCTGGGAAAACCCTTCTCAACAAGGGAGAAAAACCCAACAATCCTTTGCTATATTCTCAAGAGAATATCCTCCAACCATGAAACCCTAATGCACACAAGAGGGTGCTCTACTACCTTGAAACTTGTGCCTAAGAGAGGTGTGCACTTTAGACCTAAAAGTGCACTTGCTGAAATTTACAAAATGACAAGTGACTTTTGTCTTTCCTCAATGGTGAAATCACATTTATTTATACTAGACTAGACAGAACAAAAGTGGTGTCTATTGGCACAACAGGGCCGACCTCAATAACTCATAAAATAATTGATTATTACAATAAACATTAATTATCTTTCACATATGGTGGAGGTGACCTGTACTCTTTACATCACAATTAGGGTTACAGGTAAATATTACTCTCAGACAATATAGCAAGGGATCTTACACATCCACTAGTGCTCATCCACTAGGGGCACGTCCACTTGTGCTCAACCACAGGGAGGTCCTACTCTCTATCTCACTGAGTCCACATGAGAATCATCTGGAGTACCATATCAAGCTTGACTCAACTGAGTCCACAAGGCAGGAGACCACACATCATAACAAATCAATCCAGAGTCTGACGCACACCCATCACATGGGCACCTTCACAACACACAGGGGTACACATCGTTTCATCCCAATCCAGAGAGGAACAACACACCCATCACATGGGAATCCTCACCCCACATAGGGGAACACATCGTCTCATATCAATATAGAGAGGAACGACACACCCATCTCATGGGCATACCCAACACATGGGCTCTCTCACAGGTCGACTCACTCAGTATGTGTCCTGGAGCATGTCTCACGAAGTTGTAATCATCAACATAGTTAACCAAGGCTAGTCTGCTAAATGGATAGAGTTCAAAAAATTGTAGGGTGTGAAAGTTGTAGTGATTTGTAGCCTAGGAGAGGGTTTCCCATATAGCTTAGTATAGGGTTAATAATGTTAGTGCAAGAACTAGCAGATTAATTAACACATTCTAGCACATAGTGTAGCAAAGAATTTTGGTGTTCCATATTGCACATTCCATCTCTAACTCAATGTTTGGCCTCAAAGTGTAATCAAGGATAGATTTTATGACCAACTTCAGCCACGAATCAACACAATACATATGTTAGGTATACAATACACAAACCTTTATTCATTATCAAGATTTGTAACTGAGTTCCTTGAGTAATCGAAAGGATGTTGAACATACTACATGAATCTAAGAAATAGCAAGTGGAATATAACACAAAAAAAGTAACATAATGTTGAACTCAATCCTAGAATCTAGTGAGTGATATAGCAACTACAATGAAAATTGTATTGGTTTCTTGAAAAATGTCATAGGCATTTGTTGCATTTTAAATTCAAGGAGCTCAAGAAGTGGGACATCTTTGTAGTTGACACATGGAACTCTATGATTTGATCGGTTACCCATGTTTCACCCTATGATTTCTTCCTACTTGCCATCACAACCATGAGTCGACCTCAGTGTCCTGCTTAAGGTTTTGTTCATAGGTCTCTTCTTTGTTACATGTGAAGGACATAGCTTAAGTATCCCAACTCGAAGTTTCACTGCCCCAATGCTTTGCGTGAGATACAAAGAGAGGAAGGCATACATGTCTCCTTCTTGCTCCACATCTTCACATTGCATCAACTAGCACACAATTCCTCCTTTTGTCTTCAACTCCACTTCCACCTTATCCTTTGTTGCAAAGTGTGGAGTGTGGAGGTAATACTTTCTTCTAGCTTTTCCAAAACCTTTGCATGACAAAAAAAATCTACATCTACCTTAGCCATAGATTTTGTGATGGAGTGCAGAGGGAACACCTCTCTAAGAGAAAAATATGTTGATTTGATGCTAAATCTACATGCCAAGATGATACATTGTGTAGTTAACCAAGGCTAGACTTCTAAAGGGATAGAGTTCAACAAATTTTAGGGTGCCAAACTTGTAGTAATTTGTAGCCTAGTAGAGGGTTTCCCATACTAGTGAGTAGGTTAGTAAAGGGTTACTAGTGTTAGTGCAAGAGCTAGCAAAGGGATTAACACATTCTAGCACATAGTGTAGCAAAGAGTTGTGGTGTTCCATATTGCACATTCCATCTCTAACTCAATGTTTGGCCTCAAAGTATAATCAAGGATAGATGTTACAACCAATTTCAACTACTAGTCAACATAATAACATATTTTGGGTCTACTATACATAAACCTTTATTCATTATCAAGATTGGTAATTGAGTTCCTCGAGTAATCAAAGGGAGGTTGAACATACTACATGGATCTAATAAATAACAAGTGGAAGCTAACACAACAAAAGTAACACAATGTTGAACTCAATCCTAGAATCTAGTGAGTGATATAACAACTACAATGAAACTTGTATTGGTTTCTTGAATTTAAATGTCATAGGCATTTGTTGCATTTCAAATTCAAGGATCGAGAAGTAGAACATATTTGTAGTTGACACATGGAACTCTACTATTTGATGGGTTACCCATGTGTCACCCTCTGATTGCTTCCTACTTCCCATCACGACCATGAGTCGACCTAAGTGTTCTTCTTAAGGTTTTGTTCATAGGTCTCCTCTTTGTCACATGTGAAGGACATAGCTTAAGTATCCCAACTCCAAGTTTCACTACCCCCATGCTTTGCATGAGATACAAAGAGAGGAAGGCATACTTGTCACCTTCTTGCTCCACATCTTCACATTGCGTCAACTAGCACGCAATCCCTCCTTGTGTCTTCAACTCCACTTCCACCTTATCCTTTGTTGCAAAGTGTGGAGTGTGGAGGTAACACTTTCTTATAGCTTTTCCAAAACCTTTGCATTCCCAAAAATTCTACATCTACCTTAGCCATAACTTTTGTGATGGAGCGCAGAGGTAACACCTCCCTCCACATGACCAAAAAAAACCCTGCAAACCCTTTATGTCTTAACCAATGCCAATTTTTTTACCCATTATTTGAGTGGAGTGTAGAGGTAACACCTCTACATCGCCTCATCCATACCTCTGTATCATGATAAAAAGCCTTGCTTTTCAAAGGCTTTCATAATCTTCTCTAAGGCATTGAAACACTAGAATCTTTCAAAACTATGAGATGGAAAACAAGTCTAAATTGAAAAAGGGTTTCAAGCATAGAAAATAACAAGTGTTCTTAAGAAAACATGTTTAACTTGTGAATATTATAACTTAGCCATTTCATTTTTTCACTGATCCATTTGGATCACACCACCCCATTGGGAGGCCTTTGGACCCAAAAAGCCTCTAAAGAAAGGTGAGGAAACATACTTACAACATGATTTATATCATACTACTTGGATTTTCTTATAATTTCTCCCTTGAGACTAATTTTCAAATTTCTTGTGGTCCTTTGTGAGTCACTCAAACCAAGAAAAAAACTTCCATCTATTTGAGTATAACAAAATGAAAATACTACACCTCTCAACATTTCTTAAAAACACCTTGTAACTTCTCAGTTTCAAATGAATTTCTTTCTTTTGGTTTTGATGTAGGCTTTATGGACTTCAAAACGATTATACACTATTGTGTCATTAACATGTAGGCACCACTCCCTTGTGGTTTCCCCCACAGAGATACAGATCAAGGTATATGGGAGACTATATGTTGTTGTGAGCCACATGTTTCAACCAATGTGTGATTATTTTGTTGTATAGATAAGTATTTATATCATAAAAACAATTTCAAGACACATAAATTATAGACTTATCTAACTCAAGTAAATAAATAAATAAGCCAATGGTTCATTGGTAGAATAGTTTGTTGTCACACTACAAACTTGGGTTCAATTCTCTATTCATATAGACCAAATAACATATATATATATATTCCTGTTTTTAATTTTGGGTTTTGAAATTAGTTAAATGCGTAGAGAGAAGTACGTTGCCACGTGATAGGCCAGTGGTTTATTGGTAGAATAGTATATTGTCATGTTACAAGCTAGTGGTAACCCATAGTTGATTCTCGACTGGAATAGGCCAAATATTTTTTTTTTCGTTTTCAATTTAGGTTCCGAGCTTACAAACCCATGTTTGATTCTCGACTGGAATAGGCCAAATAATTTTTTTTTCCGTTTTCTATTTAGGTTTTGAGCTTAGTTGAACATTTATGTGTATGTAAGTATGCTGCCACACTATACATATACACCTAGGGTTGATTCCCAATCGGGGAAAACCAACTAATATTTTTTCCATTTCCAATTTAAGTTTTGAACTTAGTTGAATGTTTATGTATATTTATTCCTTCTCAAATACCTTCCATCTCATTCATTTTTATGTTTATTAAATAAATTATTCAAAATTTAACTTCAATGATGTCATTGTATCTTGTATCTTGATGTCACTGTATCTTCAATAAACATACTATGGGGACATCAAACTTTTGAATTTATATTATGCTAAGAGCTCATGCCTATTAGATATATAGTGGATAACAAGGGAAACATCAAACTTTTGAATTTATATTATGCTCAGATGTAGTGCCCAGAAATATATATCTAAACATTGTTATCCTCACAAGCAATTATTTCTTAACTAAAACCATATCTATTCAGCATAATATTGATCTTTATACCAACAACTTCAGCAATTTAGATTCATCAAATATTAACGAATTCATAGAAGAATAAATAAATGCATAATTCAACAGGGTACCTGGTTCTGATGCTATTTCCGTTGCCAGCTGCCTTGCTGCTGCTGCTCTCCTGCTACCTGCTACACAGCCCAGTCCTGTTGCAAACACAAAAAAATTTCCCAAAACTATTGTCCACCCTGCCAACTAGGAAAACGACCTAGCTCCAGGATATCTACGGATATCCTAGCCCTCCGAGCCCAAAACCTCTATCAACTCGGTGTCTTCCTAATCAATATGTCACAACCAGCAAATCATGTGCCTCAATCAGAGCCCACCAATCTCACAGCCCCTCTCGGCTCCCTGAAATACTCAGAGTTTTCCAAAATTCCTGGCCAACTCCCCTCGAATGCCCCCCTCCAACTCCTTCCTTCCTTCCTTATCCCTCCCTTCACCGACACTCCTTCTTCCATTAAATTCCGTATCCCTTCATTTAATTACCCTTATCCAAATGTATTGAATACGTTATCCCTTGTGGGATACGTAACCCAATTTAATATTACATTATATTATCACCATTAATTTAATACTTTATTAATTAATGAATTAATTAATGAATTAATTTAATAATTAAATCAATCATTAACCATATTGATTAATGAGTTAATTATACTTAAATTAATCATAATCAAGAATAACTAATTAATAACAAATAATTAGTTAAGGTTATTTTAATAAATAAATATAGTTTAGCTAATCTTTTAGGATTACCTTATTAAATTAATTATAATTTATAATCAAAGGTCGTTACATACACCCACCCTTCAGGAAACTTCGTCTCGAAGTTAAGGTATCTTATGGTACAAAGAACAAGAACATGGTTCACACATTCATAACAAGTAACTGACATTATTAGTAAGTAAATCAAGAAAACTCATACATACTAGTGTATATGTACAAGAAATGTATGTGTAGCTAGTACATACAATTCTCGTACATGTACTAATAATCAAACTGTCATCCTTTAGTATTTTATGTATGCATC
>JASDQU010308435.1:27538-51769 GCA_032191745.1 Picea mariana | reverse complement strand
CTTTTTTTTTTTTTTTTTTCTCGATTGCTATCCATAAGGCAGCCTCACCCTACCTCTGTCGCCATGGTTGCTTGTTTACAGGTTGCAGGTTTAAGGTGCGGTTTGGAGTTTTAATGGAGCGGCCACATCCCAGAAATGAGGCACACTGAATGGCTACAAGGAAATGCACGCATCGTGCACAATGCTTGCTTATTTCCTCTGTTGGCTTGGCGCTAGACTCGGGCGTCGTTGGCTTGGCCCTTGGCTCTGATGTGTTGATGCTTGGTTAGTTTTATTATTGTTGAAAACCTGTGGTTGTATGTGCAGGTGCTGGTTGTAAAGTGAGCCCGATGCTGGGCTTTGGGGTTTGGTGTTGGCATTGGCGTTGGCGCTGCTTTGTGTGTTTGGTGTTGGTGAATTGAACGGTGCTTATCCCTCTCGGTTCTGAAGGTAGATGAAGTGAGCCCGAGCCCGAGGCTTGGGCGTTGGGGTNTTTACAGGTTGCAGGTTTAAGGTGCGGTTTGGAGTTTTAATGGAGCGGCCACATCCCAGAAATGAGGCACACTGAATGGCTACAAGGAAATGCACGCATCGTGCACAATGCTTGCTTATTTCCTCTGTTGGCTTGGCGCTAGACTCGGGCGTCGTTGGCTTGGCCCTGGGCTCTGATGTGTTGATGCTTGGTTAGTTTTATTATTGTTGAAAACCTGTGGTTGTATGTGCAGGTGCTGGTTGTAAAGTGAGCCCGATGCTGGGCTTTGGGGTTTGGTGTTGGCGTTGGCGTTGGCGCTGCTTTGTGTGTTTGGTGTTGGTGAATTGAACGGTGCTTATCCCTCTCGGTTCTGAAGGTAGATGAAGTGAGCCCGAGCCCGAGGCTTGGGCGTTGGGGTTTGGTGTTTGCGTTGCACGCGCTTGTGTGTTTGTTGTTGGTTTGGTGCTAATTCTTGGTGTTGAATGCGTGGAGATTGGCCCTCGGCCAATATAAAATTTCTCTTGAGCAACGACACTGCTATGCCGCCGCTGGGGCTCCATAGCTGCGCAGCCGTGGCTGTCGGATTTAACTGAACGCATTCTTATGCTTGTTTGTGGAAGCTTGATTGTTTACTGTTTTGACTATTTTCAGAATTGTTTTTCTTACTGCCAGTCAGGCCTGATTTAGGTGGCTATTCAAAAACCACAGATAAGGTATTTACTATTTCATTAGCTCTCGAATCGTCTTTTATCGAGTAAATAGGTGCAACATGCAGATGAAGTAACCTTGTCTATAAATATGCAGATGGGTTGCCTGTGCTCCAAGACATAATCTCTCGTTCTTATAAATATTAATCACGTTCAATTATTTTTTCATGACTGCTACTTCTTTCATTTAGTTGCGCCCTTAAACATAGATGTTTTCCATGTAGTCAGGCAAAGCGAAGTCCATAGATTTTAATGGCAGGAATTAAACAAAAACCTGCAGGCTAGGATTGAACTAGAGGTTGATTTGTTGGTTAGCAACAGTTAATTGGTTGTTTGTTGTAATTTGTATGTCATTTTATCAAATTAGTAGTATCATTATCAACATTAGGACATATTAATTGGAGAACTCATTAGAGTGTTGGTGGTCTATGTATTATGAGACGGAGAAACTTGTACATCACTTTCACGAGATAGCAGTCCAAATTTGTCGCTTTGGTAAATCATTAGAATGTAAATTTGTTAATAAATGATATTGTTATTAAGTGCATCCTTGTAAAAACAAAGTTTTTTTTTTGTAAGTTGAAAAACAAATTATATTATTGATGCAAAAATACATTGCAAAATTAGATGGGATTACCAATCCCCTGAAGTTTTACATACTGGCGTAAATTGAAAAGACTTTGAAGAGTTAGGTGTGTCTTTCTTTTGAATAAGATGAAACAGACTGAAATCAGATTATAGTAAGCAGGTCAAGGTTTTACATCAATGGGGATTTGAGACCCTAAATCAACTAAAAAATTTCCTAATGTTTACAATGAATCTGCTCTTGATTTTCAACAAAGTTGCCCCTCTTTTCAGGAGAAATTAGCTTTGGAAGTCGTAGACGGTGCTATGAAAGATGGCAGCATGATATCAGCTGTAGGCAGTGACACGTGGGTCACTGGGTCGATTCCCAGTAAAAGCAGTCATTTACTCTTAATAGATTTACATGTTCTACTACATGTCCTGTGAAATTATGGAACATTCCCCCTCTTTTTTTTTTTTTACGTGCTTTGTAAATTATATATATATATATATTTGTGTGTACAAGGGAGGGTGTATTTGTTACAGAAAGGAGTTGATCCGTGCCAGCAATTGGGAAAGTGGTATGTGGTTTAAAAAAAATCCCATGTTTGCTCTTTTCTTCTTTTGTTTCAGTTATGAAGAGCCACATCTCCATACTAATTTTGTTTATGGCTGTGTATGCAGCTTGCATGGAGCAGGTTGGATATTGGGTAGGTGGGTAGGCCTTTAAGGCTCCAGATTGTGAACTACATGGCTCTGATACCAAATGTAGTGCCCAGAAATATATATCTAAACATTGTTATCCTCACAAACAATTATTTCTTAACTAAAACCATATCTTTTCAGCATAATATCGATCTTTATACCAACAACTTCAACAATTTAGATTCATCAAATATTAACGAATTCATAGCAGAATAAATAAATGCATAATTCAACAGGGTACCTGGTTCTGATGCTATTTCCGTTGCCAGCTGCCTTGCTGCTGCTGCTTTCCTGCTACCTGCTACACAGCCCAGTCCTGTTGCAAACACAGAAAAAATGCCCTAAACTATTGTCCACCCTTCCAACTAGGAAAACGACCTAGCTCCAGGATATCTACGGATATCCTAGCCCTCCGAGCCCAAAACCTCTAGCAACTCGGTGTCTGCCTGATCAATATGTCACAACCAGCAAATCATGTGCCTCAATCAGAGCCCACCAATCTCACAGCCCCTCTCGGCTCCCTAAAATACTCAGAGTTTTCCAAAATTCCTGGCCAACTCCCCTCGAATGCCCCCCTCCAACTCCTTCCTTCCTTCCTTATCCCTCCCTTCATCGACACTCCTTCTTCCATTAAATTCCTTATCCCTTCATTTAATTACCATTATCCAAATGTATTGAATACGTTATCCCTTGTGGGATACGTAACCCAATTTAATATTACATTATATTATCACCATTAATTTAATACTTTATTAATTAATGAATTAATTTAATAATTAAATCAATCATTAACCATATTGATTAATGAGTTAATTATACTTAAATTAATCATAATCAAGAATAACTAAATAATAACAAATAATTAGTTAAGGTTATTTTAATAAATAAATATAGTTTAGCTAATCTTTTAGGATTACCTTATTAAATTAATTATAATTTATAATCAAAGGTCGTTACATCAGAGCTCATGCCTATTAGATATATATAGGAGAACAAGGGAAAACCTCTTGAGTTGATGCTAAATCTCCATGCCACACTAATGCATTATGCAGTTAACTCATGCCATATTACTAAAGGATTTAGAGTTAAGCAAATTGTAGGGTATCAAACACGTGGTAACTCTTAGGTTAATATAGGGTTCCTCATACTAGTGAGTATGCTAGGAAAGGGTTACTAGTGCTAATGTAAGGGCTAGCAGGAGGTTACTAGTGCTAGTGTAAGGGTTAGCAGAGAGATTTTTTTATATAGGACATACTAGAAAACAATGTAGCAAAGGATTTTGGTGTCCCATGTTGCACATTCCATATCTAACTCATTTTTTGGCCTCAAAGTAGAATCAAGGATGGACGTTACCACTAATTTCAATCATGAGTCAACAACATATCATATTTTTGGTCTAGTATATGGATATGTTTATTCGTTATGAAGATTGATAACTGAGTTCCTCAACAATCATGAGGATGTTGCACATACTAAATGGATTTGAGAAATAATGAGTGGAATATGATGCAAGAAAAGTAACACAACTTGGAACTCAATCTTGGATCCAACAATTGATATAGGAACTCTAGTGAAAATTGTCTCGGTTTCTTAAAAAATATCATAGGCATTTGATGGAGTGATTGGTAATTCCTTCTAACTTATTGATTTATCTTCTAATGTAATTTGAACTTTGATTTTATTGTTGCTAAGGTCTTCATAGAAAGTTGCTTCGATCTTTTGGGAATCATCATTAGTATGTGATCCATAATTATATGGCATATGGCTAAAATGTCTCACCAACATAGAGCCTAAATGTGGAATAATAAGGACTATAAAACTCTATCTAGGAAACCATGTTACACAATGAGGACTATAAAACTCTATCTAGGAAATCTTGTTGCGCATTAACAATAACTATGGTTTCTTTATGAAGCCTATGCTAACAAATGTACCAATTTAGTGCTCAAAATTGCAGCAATAGCAAACTCAATAAGATTATCAAAGCAATAATAAGTTCAAAACACTTTTTATAATAAAACAAACACCCTAATCACAATCTTTATAGTTCTCAAATATTGGTTGTATGTAATCATCCCTATTTTTATTCAATTTGACTTTTGTCCAAGTGCTTGTTGAAAATACTCATTTTGAGTCTCACTCATTTAACAATTATTCTTGAACAATTTTTTTTCTTTGTCAACTTTTTTACTTGAATTTCCTTCAAATTGGTTTTTTTTAGTGGAGATGATATTTATTCACGTGATGTCATTTTTTCCCTTTTTCTTCTAAGCAAGAAAAAGACTACATTAATTAGGGTTATCAGCCTAGCTTTTATTGATACAATCTCAAGAGCGTGATGTGCAATTGTATCATTGTGTAAACAAAATTTAGCCATTTGAAATAACTCGCTAGTAATTTGTAAGGGGACAAACTACTAATCCTGCCAAATGTCTTTGGATCTTATGTTGTTAATTTATTTTCTTATTGTTACTTAAACTTTCTAAAAATAAACTATGCATAAGTTTTTGAAATGTCCAACATTTCGAAAGGACACTCCACCCATCCTCAAAATACCAAAGAAAACAAACTCTTAACTAATTAAAAATAATTTAACCTTATACTTAAAAATTAATCTTAATTGAATTGAATTATTTATGATTAAAATGTATTATTTTATTTAGACACTATTTTAAAAATAATTATTATACTTACTCTAGCTCTTTTAACATTTCTTACATCTTCTAACTTCTCATTTTTGAAATTGAATTCTTTCAACGGTTTGTAGGCTTTATACATTATTTTATCCATTAACGAGATGTGCGTTTAATGAAGTGATGGAAAAATATATGAAGGGATGTATGAATATATAAAGTCATAACCTAGATTATTAGGTTGAAGGCGTTCTTTAAGGGAGGTTTTTCCCTCGCCTTTCGTCGTCTGTCCATGGCGAATCAATAAGTTCCACGTATGTGTATTGGTCCAATGAATCACCAAGTGCCACGTGAATGCATTCTTCGCCTTCATCGACCCACTTCTCCTTGCCAACTCAAACTGAGACCTCGAGGTCATCCCTCACTAACACGCGACCTGGAGGTCATCACACCATTGCTGGCTGCCTTTCCCTTTTGAGGCCATTGTTGTTTAGCACAGCTGCTAATATAGCAGCGGGAGAACGCCGAAAGGTATTGGCTGGTAAAAAATTTATTAAATTTTATTATTGATTAACAAATAAACGGTTGTACTTCATTTATCTGGTGTTAATATTTTAATTTCTGTTAATCACTTATATGGCAATCAAATCAGTTAGCTATCAAAGTAATTTTTAAATATGATTAGATAAATGTAAAAAAGTAAACACATAAATGGATGTCTTTATAATAGCTAAGAAGTTAATGATTGAAATCACAGCCATTTATTTTGTGTGACTACTAAGAATATTCCAACTATATTTAATCCTGTCCATAAAAAACTTATTAAGCACTAAACCCCTATTAAATCTACCCATTATCAATAGGTGTACTTGTAATTATTTCTTCCAAACCTTTTAAATACTCCTCCGATCTTCGTTCTTCTACAGTTCGGCACTGCTATTGTTTTGGTCCCCAGGAGCATTCTTCATCACAAATTCGCATAGTAACCAGTTCTTCCTCAAGTCAGTCACACTTGAAGTTCCTGGTCATGGAAATGTTCATTTCGACTGCAACTCTTGGGTGTATCCCGCCTCCAGATACAAGAGAGCCCTTGTCTTTTTCTTGAATCGGGTAAACATATGATCAACGAGTAAAGTTTTGGGTAATCATTGATCTCATATATCAGATCAGGTATAGTGTTTTGAATAGGTGACAAAATCAGGGCTATTTACTGCGTTTTACTGTAATCCACAGAGCTCTCTCCCTGCGACTTGTCCTCGTGCGCTCATAAACCTGAGGAATGAGGAGATGATAAACCTAAGAGGCGAATACGATGGAATGGAAAAGACTGAGAGGAAGCAGTGGGACAGAGTGTATGACTACGATTTCTACAATGATCTCGCAAACCCATACAAGAATAAGGAGCTCAGTCGACCAATGCTGGGAGCGTCTCAACAATTTCCATACCCCTGGAGGGTCAGAACAGGCCGCCCACGTACAAAAAAAAGGTGAGGTTAAATGTATCACCCATTTATAGAGTAATTCAATTCCATTTATTGGCAGGGTGTAAAACAACTAATTTTGTGGCCGGCGTTTATTGATGGCAGAGCCCGCTACTGAAATCACACAAGAGCCTCGATATCTACGTCCCACGAGATGAGCATTTGGGCATCTGAAAATGTCTGATTTCTTAGCACATTCCCTCAAGGCAGTTGTTCAACTCCTGGTACCAGAGCTCAATCGTTGTTCGATTCAACTATGAATGAGTTCGACTCCTTTCAAGACATTAAGAAGCTCTACTCCGATGGGATAAAGTTGCCCAACAACCCAATTCTCGAAGCTGTCAAGAATCTCATTCCTTTTGAGCTCATCAAAGAGTTCCTTCCAACAGACGGTGAAAAATTGCTCAAGTATCCCCTTCCTGAAGTTATTGGTAGTGAGTATTTCTCTTCTAAACACGCACATGCACGTTCTTATTCTGCACTTGATTTCAACCATACTCGAAATAACTAAACTTAGTGGAAATGGGATTAATGGGCGCAGCTGACGAATTTGCATGGAGAAAAGACGAAGAGTTTGCGCGCGAGATGTTGGTCGGTGTCGATCCTCTTGTTATATAGAGACTCCAAGTAATTAGCAAAGCACTAGCCCCCCTCCCTCTACTTTCATATAAATGTTTGAGGGTGCTGATCAGGATATATAAAAGTCATAATATCGCTTGATTTTTAATTACGCTTAGGCTACATAGTTTTAATGTTGCGAATGATTCAACTCACAGAACTTTCCTCCGAGAAATAACCTGAACCCGAAGAAGTATGGTCTTCAGATCAGTTCTATTACTGTTTTACACATAGAAAAGAATCTCGACGGGCTAACAGTGGAGGGGGTATATTGATCCAACTCAATGCGGGTTCCTTGTAATTTGGCTTCTGTGTTTTGATCAGCGATGATTTTCATTTACTCATAGATTGATATGATATTTTCAGGCTCTCAAGGAAAACAAACTGTTCATTCTAGACCACCATGACGCCTTAATGTCATATCTGGATCGAATAAACGCTCTGTCTACCAAGATATATGCTTCCTGCTCAATTCTCTTTCTTAAGAAGGATGGCACATTAAGGCCAGTTGCAATCGAGCTGAGCCTACCCCCTTCAAAAGGTCGGGAAAGTGTTAGGAAGGTGCTTACTCCAGCAGAGGAAGGAGCACAAGGAGCTCTATGGTAGCTGGCTAAAGCCTACATGGCCGTTAATGCTTCTGGTTATCATCAGCTTATCAGTCACTGGTAAAATCTAATAGAATACATGCAGAATCTGTTTAATATTTACAATATCATTATATATAGAGTCCAGAATGAGACTGTCATGGTCAGATTCTACCAACAAATAGCTGAGTGTGATGCATCCCATTCACAAGCTACTGAGTCCTCATTTCCGCGACACAATGAACATCAATGCTCTGGCTCGCCAAGTTCTTATAAATAGCGGAGGCATTCTTGAAAGCAAAGTCTTTCCTGGAAATTATGCATGGAGATGTCTTCGGCATTGTACAAGCACTGGAGGTTTGACGAACAAGGGTTACCTGCATATCTCCTCATAAGGTAATCATAATCAATACTTACTGAAATCTGAGCTTGATCTGTGTGTCATCCATTTATATTTTGATAAAAGATTTTACCTATATGTGGCTACGGGCGACAGGGGTATGGCAGTGGTGGACTCATCAATGCCCTACGGGCTGAAGTTGATGAACGAAGACTACCCTTATGCTGTGGATGAATTGGAGATATGGTTCGCAATAGTATCTTGGGTTAAGGAGTACATGTCCATCTACTACCAGAATGACGATGCAGTGAAATATGATACAGAGATTCAAGCATGGTGGAGCAAAATCAGAAATGTTGGTCACGGAGACAAGAAGGACGAAACATGGTGGAATAGCATGGAAACCATGGAATAACTTGAAAAGGCATTAACGACAATTATATGGGTGGCCTCGTCTCTTCACGCTGCAGTTAATTTTGGGCAATACCCTTACGCATCATCCCACCTGGCTTGTAGATTGTACTTTTGTTTTTGTTTATATGCACATGTCATTCAACTAGAAGCATTTTGCACAAAGTTGGCTACAAAATCGTTCCAAATTTGCATTCTTGTCTTGCTTATGTGCTGCAGGTTTGTTGGGAGAAATTTGCTCTCCAAATTTGCATTCTTGTCTTGCTTATGTGCTGCAGGTTTGTTGGGAGAAATTTGCTCGATATTTAGAAGTAGAGCTGAAAGAAGTTAAGCTAAAGGAGGACTACTATGTGATGATCTCGTCAAAGCTGTTGAAATGGTTCCCAACAACACTATTTGTGTGGCAACCATCTTGGGTTCCACTTACAATGGAGAGTTCGAAAATGTCAAGCTGTTGAAGATCTCCTCCAGCAGAAAAACAAGAAAACAGGGTGAGCCCTCAAATCTCCTTCAATTTCTCCATTAATTGAATATGACTAACCACTTCCACCTATACTCAAGGCTGAGACCGCTAAATCTTGTATTTTTGGTCATCATCGTTGATTGTGTGGATCGTTGCTGGTGAGACACACCCATACATGTGGATGCGGCAAGCCACGGATTTATTACACCGTTCCTATACCTGAATTTGGAATGGGAATTCCGGTTGAGTGCTGTTTCTTTAGGAGGTTCAGAGGATCAATGCAGAGCATATAGATGACGTACTGTTTATCATGAATGACCGTGTCAAGGGAATGCTGAAGGTCACACGTGCATTTGGTGCACCCAACGCTCAATGTTACATCAATCTAGGGCAAACTTTGGTTTCGATTTGTATCATCTACTTGAGAAGTTAGATTAGCTAAAATACCATCCATTAAGGATTTAAATAACTATAGGTAAACACACACTAGAATTTGTATATACTAATTTTGTTCATCATTTGTAACATTATCAAGTAAAATTATATTTGTTTCAGTTTCATAGGGCATTGTTTATGACATTCATCCATTCAGTTTAAACTTTAACTGACTCTTAGAATCATATATTATAACTAGTGAAATAGATTGATCACATCATGTTCTTGGTCTGATGGACGCTTATCTTCTTGTGATGGCAGCCAAAATGGAACAATGCTCTTCTCTAGATGTTTAGAATTGATTTTTTTGGCACCACTCCATGCATTACCTGCACACCTACTCTTAATCACCATAGACTGGACCTGAAGACTATTTTTCAATATTTCATCAAATGGTGTTTATCAATATTTTACCAATGAAGAGGTGGTTAACCACGTGGAATGGTTTATGTCATCTTTTCGAGATGGAGATCCTACCCAACATCTCGTTGAAGAAGTCCTCTTTCATGCAACAAAGAAAGTTGGTAAGGAGACTTCAATGCTTAGAAATAGCTTGAAATATAGTTATTATATAGTGTTATATGGTATACTTGTTTTTTAGAAGTACTCAACTGGAATATGGATGCAGGGATGGATTTCCATGAGATTTTAGATATACCTCAAGGAGATCGTTGCAAATATCATGACAATGTTTCTGTGATGGTTGTTTCTTTGGAAGGAAGAATATGGAGATCCTCAGTGTAAATAATGTTAGAGTACTAGAGAGTTAAGGTGCTCGCACATAAGAGTTGATTCTTTCGTCTCTTTCAATTTTCCCTATGTACCATATTTCGAAGCAGAGATTACAGCTTGTAGAGGCCTCTACCGTTGTATCTGATGGAAATGGAAAGCTGCAAGTATTCATCTCCGAAATTTTGCACTTATTTTGCAATGTTGTTGTTGATAACTTTGATTATTTCTTCCATGGATGCTACATGGAGAATGACACCCCTTTAAAATGATTCAACAACTTCCTTTTCCATTCCATTGGCAAAATACCCATGATGAAAATGAATATATTTTTTGAGAAATCTTAAATTTGCACCAAGTCTTTTTTCTGCCAATGTTCACAGAGAGGATTGTAGAAGAGGAAAACTGGTAGGGCAAATTTGACTTGTGGGAGGACTACAAACGAAACAATGGCAAGTAGGGGGCACAAGGCGTTTAGGGATCTTGGGAGCATAATGATAAGAGGATAGAGCCAACGGCAACAAATGGGGGAGCATGCCAAATTGAACCAGACTAGGGTGATTTTGAGAGGAGGGTTGCTTGTCTCAAGGGAAGGAGCCCTCTTGACCAACGGAACTGGCGGGCTTCAAAATAGAGGGCAGCAGACAACAACGATTAGAACTCTCAATTCACCATTGGAAAGTGAGATTGGTGAGGATAATGAGAGACTCTCAAACAACAAGAATGGCCTAGCTGTAGTTCACTAAATGACCATTCCAGAGTTCACTAAATGGCCATTCAACCCTACTTTGTTGATTTTTAGTCCTGGAAAAATGCTTAGGCTGTATGTAATCATAGGAGGTATTGCATAAGCATGGTAAAAAAAATATTGAATTCATGGCCATCTTTCTCACCCTTGTAAATGGGGTATTTTGTAAAGCTTTTGAATTTTTGCATTTTGTCAAACCTCAGGTGGAATGAGGCTCAACAGTTAAAGTTAGTAAACTTTGCTGCAATCAAATGTTGGTAAATATGATATTTTTTTTATATAGTAGACAACAAATCACTTAGTCGGGTATGCAGATCCTGCCCCCCTATAACCATTTGTATATTTGAATTTTTGTCACATAAAATCCTTTTTTACAGGCCAAAAAAAGCTACTGAAATGCTTCTCAGTCATAAACATTGTAACAGTCTTCCATCGTGTGGATTGCAGATGCATTTTGATTTCATTGCAGATGATAGATGATTATAAAATGATTTTTACTGAAATTGAATCTTCTACAAAATATTCATAAAAAACAATGGCAATATGTTCAGCCCATAGAGATCAATATATGTAAATGGACAATAAAGAGCCAAGTACCATATGGAAATTTCAAAGTTTATAATAGCGTGTATATCCCTCATGCAAATGTACTGCTTAATAGTGCCTCTAATTGCAGGCTTCAAAACAAAGAATTTAGAAAGAAAAAAAAATTGATTTGCATTTTTTCAGAACCCCGTTATATTGGTCTATTGAACCAGATTAACAATTATTGTAATGATGATACTCTATGGTCGAATATTCTTGTCATTATATTCCCTAATTTGATGAGATCCTGTCATGATTAGTTGTTACATTGTGTTGTTGTTTTGCCAGCTAACTTCTTACTTGGTATAAAAATTGTGTCTAACTTGGCAATGCAACAGGGTACCTTGAATGTTCTTCATCATCAAATTTGATTTTATCATATATGTGAACCAAACAAAAGTAACTCAACAAACACAACTATCCATTCCACATATTGAGACCCATACCACTTTTCACAATTAGGCCTGTAATAAAAGCATATAGTCTGAAACAAGTCATGCTTTAGTCACGAATTTCGGAAAAAATGCTTATTGTCTTTCTAAACAAGTATTTGATGATATTGAGTGTACGAACGAAAGGAAATATTATTACATTCGGGGATATACCAAAACGCATAGTCTATCCCTGACTTCGAACTCATTCGGGGGTTTCTTTCATTCTACAGGAGTTGTATTACTCTTATAATATATGACGTACACTTTATTCTTGCAATTTTTGTCAAAAATCTCAACAAACAAACTATAGATTGAGTCTTTGTTTCACACAGTTGAACAACTTTTCTACCAACGCTTTGAAGTCTTCGTGTACTTGATAAATCTTTGGCACCTGTAAATAGTTTCCATGTAACAAAACACTTCATCATATGTTATATCTTTAAAAGAGAAATCACAACACATAAACTCACTGATGTTTCGTCCACATAAATTGACTGATGTTGCATTTTACGGCCTATAAATTAGATTCGAGTCCCTTACCCTGGAAGGAGAAACATTATTTTTTTTTAATGAGTATTGTAACTTATAATATAATACCCTCATTTTTGGGCGATCTTGAGGTTGAATTCGTATTGTGGAAGACGTCTTGATGGGATCTTCCCGTGGCCTCCGTCCATTGATGATAAGATTACTGAGCTCTTGAAGAAGGACTTAGAGTTCGAACCCAAGGCTGTTCCTTTCTAGAAGGATGGAAACCACGTTCCCTTCTTGTTTCTTTCCTAAGCCCTAGACATGGTATTGAATGAATCTAGCATAATGGTTATTGCAGAGATTTTGTGCAACATGTTTCGAACCATGGTCACCACGATGTCGGGCGATTTGTTGTTGTTGGTTTATCTTTCCACGAACAAAGTGGCTCTGCACACGAGGGGGTGGAGTTTGGAATTGGGGATCTTTCCATTATTAAAGCCTTTATTGAGGCAGAATGTAAGCATTTTTTCCGAAATTTGTGACTAAATCATGACTTATTTCAGACCCTTCTTCTCAGGTTTTAATAGGTCTGGCAATTTCATCTTCAACGGGGGCAACGAGTGGTACAAGAACACGTTGCGGATAAGCGCTTGTTGTATTTAGGAATGGGGTATCTGGCGATGAGGAGGAGCGACACTACATGTATATTCTAGACGTGCTCTCCAAGGTTACTTGGCATCATGTGGTTCTAATTACAAAGATTAGTTTAAGAAGCACACAACTACCTTTTATATTTTGATCTTGCCTCTTTATTACTCTGTCTTCTGGAATATTCTTGTACATTGAACAATGAATATTAGATTCGCATATTATGGATTCCTATTGTTTATGGGGAATCAGAGAAGATGAATCTTGAAGCAATACCTTCGCATTTGATATTTCCTGTTTCAACCCCATTCTTTATCTAATTCGAAAGCCTAATTTGGAGGATGCTCATTTAAACCATGTTTATTATAATTAGCATACATGTTATTAAACTTGAGGAACGTTTCTTTAGAGGAGATAAATGCTTTTTTAAATGGAACATAGAATTAGAAAGAGAAATTTAAATTAGAAGTGTATGCCTGAAGAACCCCAAATAGTAAACATGTTACTAAACTTGATGAACGTTTCTTTAGAGGAGATAAATGCTTTTTTAGATGGAAAATAGAACCAGAAAGGAAAATTTAAATTAGTAGTGTATGCCCGAAAAACCCCAAATAGTAAATAGTAAGTTGGATTTAATTCCAAAAAGTTAGGAACCATATCAACTTTGGTTGTTTGAGAACGTTGCCTTGTATAAGAAAAATTATACATTGATAAGAAAGGTTGTAGTGAACCAACTAATAAATTGAATGAGTCCTTCCTAATTTGATTTCAGAGAACAAGGATGTTTTATCCAAGGTATGCAAATAGCTCAATAGTAGATAGTGTGGTAGTGGCATAAGAAACTATCCATGTGTCCAAACTAAATAAGAGTTTCTATGTTGATCAAATTGGATATGGCAAAATCTTAGACTTGGTAAATTGTAATTTTCTTTTACTACCTTTAAGATTTTTGTTTTGTAATTTTATTTTACCACCTTTAAGAGTTTTGTTTTCAACGACGGATTAATTAGTTTAAATGATGATGACTTCCCCTACATTTTGGTATTATAAATAGATTTCTTACATGTTTCTTAAACATCTGAGAATATCAAGATAGGGATTCCCATTATCTCAAAACCCCTATAAAGGATGGGCCCTTGTTCATCACACTAAGGAACTTGGAGGGGTTGAATAATCCCATTCACATGAAGTGATTTTTGATGAAGAGATTTGGCCTTTTTTTCCCACGAGTGTGCCTCTTTGTTGAGCCCTCTGTTTACGTGAAATAAATGTAAAACATATGCAACTGGGATTGAGGCGAAGATTGAAGATTGAAAGATTGAACCATGTGAAACAAGATCATTTTTTGGGAAACACAGATTGACTTTCTTTCATCATCAAAATGGCTTAAAAACACATCTTTAAACTTTAAAAAGGGAAAATAAAGAAGTTGAGTAATAACAGTGTACAACACACTATAGTTTACGACAAAACACGTTCTTTTCCAACATACATACAGTCTTTTCCAACATACATACCCTGTGTTTCTTTCGGTGTTTCCTTCCCCACTTCGAAGGTATGCTAGTTTTAACTTTATTTTGGACGGCCTATATTCACTCTCAGCATTAAATGATGCCTAAGAATATTATTACGCCAAAGACATTCTTTTAGGGGGAGTTTTCTCTAGTTTTTTCCATGGCCATGCGATGCATGTGCTCTCACTTCACTTCACCTACTCCACACAACTACTTCACCGACTCCACACCACTACTTCACACAACTGCACCCAAAGTGGATTCCTGCCCGAGTTGGGAACTGGTGGTGCCTCGGCTGCAGATCAGACACGCATCGGTCGCTTCGCTGTTTCAAAGAAGTTCAGAAGATTCATGGCAGCATATGTTGGTCGTCTGAATGCAGATAGTTGGAAAAACACTCTTCAAAGCATTTCAGTTGATCTGTGAAATTATGGGGCTCCTCAAGAGGGTTTGATGATATGGAGTTGAGCTTAGCTCTCAGTATTAACCGCAACAGAGAGGATCGCAGAGATGGATACGATGACCAACGTGTCGATGAAATATTAACCGCAACAGAGAGGATCGCAGAGATGGATACGATGACCAACGTGTCGATGAAATAGAAGAGTTTGATCCTGATACCGAAATCAGGAAACTCATCTCCCAGGTACATAAAAAATCCTTCTTATTCCTCTTTTCTTGGTGAAAATTTTGCCATTAAACAGAGTTTGTTGATATGAGATGGCCATGTTGTTATACATGGTTTTGAACAAAAAAATTTAAAATTAAAACAACTGCAATTGGAGACAAAGAACTTAAAAAATAAAATTACCTTTGCCTTCAGAAACTCCTCTGGGAACCGACCCACGAAACTCCTCTGGAACCGACCCAGCAGACGCTGCCCCTGCCCAAGCCTCGACATGCACTCGAATGTCCAGACCTCGCCTTCCCTGTTGAAGAACAAATCCACGCCTTCTCCGTAGAATTGAGTGTTTAGTAGAAATTTGTGTTGAAGGGAAGTAGATCAATCCCGAACTGAATTTGTTTAAATTCAATCCTCAACTGTATGAGGAGGAATATAATTGGATGAATTTATGAATATTGATTTACTAATAACTGTGAATGGTACAAAATTTTGGATACAAGCATATGCTGTCTGACTCTTTGAATGCAAGCAGTTCTTCTTGACCGTTATATTTTGATTCTGACCATCCAGATGCCATTAAGAAGGTAATCCATATTATATTCATTCGGAACCTTATCAAGTTAAAAAAATTAATTAAATATTCTGCGGAAGATTGTATAGAAGTGATTCAGAGGGCAGAAAAATATAGGCAGGTTGATTTGTCTTTGGGACAATAAAAAAATATTATCTGGAAATGCAACAGAAATAAATCTTCTTTGGTCTGAGGAGAGAAGATATCAGATTATTCTTCCCTTTCACTTTTGTGTGTAGTATACTCTATTTACAAAAATATAGGTAATAGTACACCGAACTTCGTCGGAATTTGATCTCCCCGATTCATCTTGTCTGTAAGATTTGACCTCTTAACAGAATGGCGCACGAGTAAATCCTAGTGAGAATCGAACATGAAACTTCATTTTACAAATTTCCTTTCATTTACACGGCACTTGCCAATCCATCTACACTCATACGGACTTTTCGATATGAATTATTAATACTAAGTATTTTTAATATTAATATTATTGTCACTATTATTTGTCTCTTATAATTCTTTAAAATATTTGTTATTAATTAAATCCACAAAGTTATTTTCTACTATTAATTCTCTAAAAGATTTATCATTAATTAAATCCAACGAAAGTTATTTGCTACTATTAGTTTTCTAAAATATTTTCCATGAATTAAATCCAACAATTATTTCAGGTGATTAAAGTCATGTCCCCTTTGCCAAAACATTAAGCCTGCACTCAAGTTGAAAGAATAAATGGCGCTGACAAAGAAATAAAGATATTGAGAGACTCGCTTGTTAGTTTGTTTTCTCTAAATAAAAGCATAGCTTCCATTCCCAAGATTTAATTCATAGATATAAAATTGTGATCTCAACAAGAGACAAGTGATTTTATGAGCTCTCTTAGAATGGATTAATGTAAAAAAAATTACGTTATAATTCAATGCGATAGTGTCAAGCCATTTGAGACAGCTTTTTATATATATTATATATATTTTAATATTGGTTTTTTTCTTTCTTTGCTAATATGTTTTTATTAATTATTAATTAATTTCAATTTATATATAATTTATAATATTTTCTTATTAACTATTCATTAGTTTTAATGTGTTTATATAATTAACTTCGATCCAACCATTTTTAATATAAATATATTATAATTTTGAAATGACACTAAAGAGTAGGTTGTATTTTATTTTGTGAAAAATTTAAATTTTGAAATGACACTAAAGAGTGGTTGTATTTTATTTTGTTAGGAAAATGAAAACCTAAATTGAAATGACACTAAAGAGTAGGTTGTATTTTATTTTGTCAAGGAAAATGAAAACCTAAATTGAAATGACACTAAAGAGTAGGTTGTATTTTATAAACTCAATTTTTGAAATGACATTAAAGAGTAGGTTGTATTTTATTTTGTTAAAAATGGAAACTCTTGTAAATATCACTTTGTATTTTATTTTGTAAAAAAATAAAATATTTATAAAGATTAAGTTATATTTTATTTTGTCAAAAAATTGGAAAGGCAATGGTGAATGGATAAAATTGGGTTGTGATGGTGAATGGATATTGTGATGATGAATGGATAAAGTTTATGGGCTAGCTTTGGATGTAGGAACTTCTAATTTTATTATTTATCTCTATAAAAAATTGGGAAAAAATGACATAGAAATATACATCAAGAGAAAACAAAACAAATACAAAGTCTTCTATTCTATTATAATAGATATATTACAAATCATATCATCCTTAACTTAATTATTTGACATAGATATATTACAAATCATATCATCCTTAACTTAATTATTTGACATAGATATATTACAAATCATATTGTCCTTAACTTAATTAACTTAATTATTTGACATATTGACTAATTGTCACCTTATTGAGCTCACAAGGTGAAGTTTTCTATAGTTCATATATATATATATATATATATATATATATAACGATTCACATAGACATGTTACTTCCCTCTTTAGCATTTATTGGGATGTGACTTTTAATATAAAATATTGTTTAGTTTTTATAATTTTATTAGAAGAGGTTGTTTCAAGCATTATTGAAATGAATTATGCTTTGATCAGGATTGATCTCATTAAGCCCAGTAAGTATATGTTTCGAATTTTTTAACGAAATGAATCGAGGATTTTATGAAAAAAATGAGTACACTTTACTTATTTCAACTTTGAATTTAAATTGGACTCATCTGAAGTTGAAAATAAGTATCATAGCTTGTTGAGTTTACTCTTTAAAAAAATAGATAATATATTCACATCCTCTTAGCACCAAGAGGTATAAAAATGTTGGAGGTGCACATCTCGAACTATTTGGCTCCATGGAGAGATGGTGCCTTGGAGAGTTTTTATGTCTCGGCTTTACGTTGATCATGAATTTAATTTGTTAGTAACACACTGACATGCAGGGGGAGAATGATTTTCTCAACAAGAGGCAAGTGGTATTTTAGCTGAGATTTTTTTTCTTCTGTACAATGATATTATTCATACATCAAAGCGTACCATTTGCAACAAATGATTTTATTGTAACAGTATACATGAACAACCTTTAGAAAAATTGAGTAAAGCTCTATTTTTTTTTATTGTAGTATACTTTACGATAAAAATATTCTATATTTTTCTTTATTTTAGATGTATCATTCTTCAATTCTGCGAGCTCTGCTCTATTCTATATTATTTCAAAATTTAGATGCATTATTCTTGAGTTTAGATGAGTATGATTTGGATTTACCATGCTATTGTATTTTAGTTTGCTCTAACACTATATTAGCTATTGCCTTTCCATCAATACTATAATATGTAACCCATGAGAAAGCCAGGAGAATGGGTGTCCCTAGAAGCCATCCAAGTTGAGCAACACTCCATGGCAAAGATAAAAGTCTTGGGTTGTTGTCGTCTGCATCAGTTGTTACCGTCTGCACATCCCCTATGACCAAAAAGTATTTTATTAATCCCAAATAATATATTCAAAAAATACAACCGAAGGAAAAAACCTCGACCCACTACTCCAGGCTGGATTGAGCGCGTTTTCAAGGATGAAATAATATTCAAAACAATCAATGGGTACCTGTTCTAACACACCCATCATCAAAACTAATATCATGTTGTTTTTCCGTGTTGTGGGGTCTGACCTCTACATTCATAGCTCTGATGTCGGGAAGCTCCTCCATCCTCGCGAGTTACATGTTCCCCAAATGTAGAAAGGACTTGAGATGCATCTGTTGTTCAAAATCGACAGTTTCTCATCACACTAAGAACTTGCATATATTGCATTCAAACTTTCATCCTGAAAATCATGTCCTGAAACTGAAAATGTTCAGACTATTACAATGCAAATGTTAACCATCCCATAACATTGACTAAACATAAATACATCGAATCATAGAAAACATTATAACTATAGTTTAACAGACCATATTTGGGAATGGAAGAAAATAGACAAACATATAGAACGATCAATATACAGTAATAACACAACGCAATGTCAATGGAGAATGACTAGCATATCTCAGAAATCTCAAAAGTAAACATGGTTGCGTATCTCAGAAATCTCAAAAGTAAACATGGCGGAAAATGTATTTACCGAAAAGGAAAAGAAAAAGGGTTTTGGGCTTGCCAGAATATACCCTAATCGGTCACATCTGATGTGCAAGGCCTTCCGATGGAGATTAATTATTTGATCAAATATCAACCCCACTAGACTTTGGAGTGAAAGTTTAGGTCTTTCATATCGGAGCAAAATGCGACTTGGGAATGGATTGTAGATGGATCTTACCCATTTACATATTTTCGATGGAATCTCTCAAATGTTGGTTTTGTTTAGATAATATGGGATCCTGTCATAAGTTTCTTCATGTGAGCTTAAGGGAACCAAGCATGAAAGAAAAACATGTGGATTTACACTTGTAACATAAATCATGCATACCTACAAGTGTAACACCCGTGACACCTACAAGTCTAACACCTGGATCACATGTGTCACTGCATAGCCAACACACATGCTTGATCTGCGTAAGCTTCGGATCCTCATCTTTATCTTTGTACCTTTTGATCCAAAATACTAATTCAAAATCAACCCTCCAATGTGTGATAGATGTTATTGGGTAAGGATAATTATAGCGGATATGGTGTTGATGTAGCTTGATGACCATGTGGATGTTGTTAGGAGCCTTGAAAGCCAAGTAACACTGGAAATATACTAAGTTGGAAGCAACATGCCACCTAAAGGCATTATGGGTTAGATTGATAAAAACAAAGTAAATGGTGAAGTGGGTCCATTTGGATGTGAAATAGGAGGAAACTGCTCGATTTTGTCCCAATTTTTATCAGAGTAAATGGTGAAGTGTGCTTGGTTTTGACACTATTTTCTTTTTATTCGGCTTGCTGCTAACATTTACCATATATTTATATGGAGAGGATCTACTAAAGGTTCAAACAAATACTAAAATGGATAGGGTTTAACATTTTCTAATTGTGGGAGAAGGTGCTTCATAGTTGGAATTTATCTATTTTGATTTGTGTTTTTATATTTTTTTATTTTGGTATGTACTTACGACCGAAGTTGTTTCAGTAGTGTTGAATTCACATTTATTTTCATGAGTCTCAAAATAAAGTACTCTATGGCAAGGAAACACTTATCCATTAAAGTAATAAATGTAAAATTCATCATTTCAAATTCACATTCATTTTCATGATTCTCAAAATATGAGTCTCAAAATAAAATACTCTATGGTAAGGAAACACTTATCCATTAAAGTAATAAATGTAAAGTTCATCATTTCAAATTTGATGAATACAATTTACCAAATGAGACATAAGGAATAACTTAAGACAATTAAGTATAAAATGAGTTAAGAAACATGTTTTGCCTATTATTAATATTGTGTAGTTGTGAAAAAACAAAAATGTTTATGGAGATTATATCTACAAGTTCATATTTTGAAACTGACAACAATTTAATATATTTTAGCGTTTATTATTTAAATTTCTAAGAACTTAATTTATATAGATTTGTAAATTTTTGAGACATTATTTCATGTTTTGAGTATGGTTTGTTTTAATAATTTCAATATTGTGTTTTTATGGTATTTAGGAATATTTTTAATATTATGTTTTTAAAGTATTTATGGATATTTCATGTTATGAGAATTGGTTGAATTGTTAGAGCTCCTTTAAAGTTTGGATTGTAGAATGGATTTTTCAAAGTTTTTGTTGTTTATTAGTTACAAGCAAAGCTTTAAACATAAAATAGAGTAAGTTTATAAAGAATATATGTTAAGTAACTCTGGTTAATGGAAATATCGTGAAATTATCATGGTCATTGAAGTAGGTTTGAGCTCATAGGTTGTATTTTATTTTGTTAGAAAAACCGAAAGGCTTGTGATTGTAAATGGATAAAGTTCATGGAGGTAGCTTTTAGATTATCTCTAAAAATTGGGGAAGAGACTATAGAAATGTATATATGTATGAAGAAGAAACATGTATAGAGTATTTTACTATAATAGATATATTAAAAAGCATATCATGTATTAAAAATCATATCATGATAACTCCAACATAACCTTTGACAACGAATGATCAAAATCTGGACCAGGGGTCAAAATTTAGCTCAAAAATCAACATTCTAGGAATTGCCTCAAAATGAACGTATGCATAGTCCTCATCGTCACGAATCCAACGCAACTCGTTTGGGTTCAAACAGACGTCGGGAGCGAGAGATATCGCGATCTGTTCGAATCGCCAAACAGGTAAAAAAAAAGGGGACGCTGACTGTGCAGTCCGTATAGGCTGACGTGGCAGAGTCCGTACATGCTGAAGTGGCGATCGTACGATGACATGGCAGTTGATGATGTGGCATTTTCATATTGGCAGATTTGGGCGAATCACATTGCGACACATGGCAGTTATTGAGCAAATGGCGTGGTGCCACGTGGCTCAGTCATGCGCTGCCACGTGGCACCATTGTATTGGTTGTTTGTTCAAAATTTTATTAAGTCCACCGGAATCGAACCCTATACCTCCACCATAGACCGAGCGCTTTGGCAATGGCCACCCAACCGGCACGCTATGCGTTGGTTCTTAATAACTATATGAGTTTTAATATATTTAAGTTTACATTAATGTTAAGTTGGCGGGGGGTCGGGCCGGGGCTTAGCCCCGGCCCACGGTTGTATTGCGTGTATCATATGACCTTAAATATAATGTGTGCGCGCATATTCATTGGCGTCCATCCCGCGGTCTTGTAATATAACATATGGCCACCAGTTCATATTTTGTGCGCGGGATTTGGTACGCCCCCGGTCGCGCACTCCATTTCATATGACCGTGTCTTTTTGTGCGTGGATTTTTGAAATGAGTTTGTTCAAACAGTTTCAACAGATAGCCCATGCACCCAACACTTGGTGCTTAATTATTGGCTTTTAAAAGGTTAAGCCCTTTTTATATATGCGGTCGATTTTATGGACCCATATGCCCAACGGTTTGGCGATTGGGGGTTTTAGTTCTGTTAACGGTTCTATAGTTTAGCCCATTATGCAGTTGTGCACATGTGCTGGGTTTAAACATGCATTTTGGAGCGTGTTCTTGGTTCAATGTACAGGAGGTTTGTTTTGACGAACCAGTGACAGCAAGCTTGAAGGAAGAGAATGGCAGGAAGCCTATCTTCTTCATTTTTTGGCCGATTGAGGTGTCGTAAAAGCCCAACTAGGTGTTTTTGGACGTCCTGAATCCATTGGCACTGTTATCAAGGCCATTTGAAGACTTCTTTTGCAGGTTTTTAACCATTGAAGTTTCAGAGAGCTCTAGGGAGCTTGAAGCCCTCATTGATTGAGGTCATGTTTTGGTGAGTCCAAGTTTATTTTCTGTGACTGAATAGTCATTTTTGGCTAATTGTTATGCTATGAACACATTGGGACAAGTTTAAGAGGATTTTGAGTACTTTTACAGGTGTTTTTTCCAAACAAAAGCTTAGTGGATCTTATGGCCACATGTAGAAGAGGTCATGCCCGGATGAGCCATGATCCGTTTTCAAAGTTTTATTAGTCATTTTTGTGGTTTTTATGTATTCTGATCCCAATGGTACAACCAGTATTTCCATTGGAGTTGAGAAACGTCTTGTAAAAGAATTTTTGAAAAATTAATCCCAGAGAGCCAAGTCCATTGATGGAAGCTCAAGGAGATGTAGCCCGGAGAGGGGTGAACTCCTTTATCATCTGGTTCTTGTTATGAGTTTGATGGTTTATTTGCTGTAAGTTATGTTGTTGTGTATTTATTGAAAGTACATATTTAACCATTTAAAAGAAAATATCCTCACACATAAACATTTACAAGAAGATACATAAATTTGGCACATAAAGTATCTTGCATATTTTAACACATGAAGAAAGGTCCTGTAAAGTTTATTTTAATGAAGTAGAGGGTGCTTGCATAGAATAACAAGTCAGCCTTCTATTTTCAGATCAGGTGGTATCAGAACATAGTTTGTTTTTGCTCATGTATTTTCCATTGATAGCTTGAGATTTAGTTGTTGGTATTTGTGCAAGTTTTGTGTTGAAGTTTGATATCTTGCAAAGATGGAGGAAGCTTCAAACATTGATAGTTCTCATACATCTTCATTATCTAAGTTCTTTGACAAAGAGATGTTGAAGGAAATTCTAACCATGAGAGATGTGATGAAAGAGATGTGTGAAGATAGAAAGGAGAGCATTGTCCTTGAAGAGCAGTTGATGGCCATGAAGAAGGAGAAAGACCAGCTTCTTGAAAAGTTGCATGAGATGGAGACTCAACTCCATGAGGCAAAGGAAACCCTTACCAAGTACATGTATGAACATAAGGTATGCAATGTTAGTTTATCTTCTAATTCCTCTCAAGATGAATGTTTTGGTATTTTTGAAAATCACACAAGAGGAATAGGGTCCAAGTTATTGTTAAAAATGGCCTATGAAGGTAAAGGGTTAGGAAAGCATGCACAAGGCATTGTTGAGCCTATTTTTGTTGAAGAAAGACCCAATTATTGTGGTCTTGGATATGAATGAAGAGATGGAGAAAATTCCAGAGGTGAAGAGACAAAGGAAAAAGTTCCAAGAACTAATTTTGATTCAAGTTCACCTCCTCAAGAAGGCTATAAAGGTGAAAGTTCAAGAACTTTTGTTGAAAGTTCAATCCCTCCAGCATGCAAGGCTTGTGTTCAAGATGAATGCGAATGTGTGAAACGAAAGAGTTGTGATAGTGATGAGGACAAGAACACTATTGATGGTCTTCAAAGGAGAGCTTATAACTCTTCAAATTCACCTCCTCAAAGAGGTGATAAAGGTGAATGTTTAAGGTATAATTCTGCTTATCATTCAATTGCTTTTGATTATGTTAAGCATGATAAATTTGTATGTAAAAATGGAAGAAAGAATCCATGTACATATTGTGGTTTATATAACCATCATGTTTCAAAATGTTGGAAAAGATTGACCACTTTCAGGAAACTTTACAAGCAAAGACAACGTGAAAAGAGGATGCAAAAGATTTGCAC
>JASDQU010308435.1:0-23584 GCA_032191745.1 Picea mariana | reverse complement strand
AGTCCTAGACATCCAAAAACCTAACCCTAGGAGATGAAGCGCCAAAAGTCATGTGGGCCCCGTTTGGGTAAGTTGGTGCATCAACTTCCCGGGGTCGTAACTTTTGCATACGATCTCCATTTTAGGCGTGTGATAGCTCGTTGGAAAGGTATCGTCAAGGAGATTCATTTTGGGGCCTCAATCATGCCTTCGGCTATCATTGAGAAACTCGATCTCGAAAAAACATCATTTAGGCCCTCAAAATGACCCCGGAAGTGAAAACCTGCTAAAAATAGTAAATTGCCAAAATGGCCAGAAAACTGTTTTGAGCCATTTGGAAAAGGTGGGTGGCCCCCGATATCCACCTGGATCAATAATGTAATTAATGAGGATTTAGCTATATAAATTGAAATCCATACAAATTTTCACATAGAACATAATTTACAATGTTTAAATAATGTAACCACCCTAATAGATGAGTGATGCACCGGTTATGGTTAGACACATCGCCTACCATTGATTATACTAGGCAACAATCACCATTACTATCGATCATCTGGAAATGAAGAGAACTTCCAATTGTGGAACTTTCGATGAGTTTGGGTAAATGACTATCCATGATTATAATTCCAATGTAGTTTTCTTTGTTATCTGTCATTTTTGAGTGAAATACATTTGGCAATGCTAACATTTATTAATCGTACAATCTCAACAAGTGTTTTTATATTTCATTTCCCAACGCACCACGTTTGGGAACACTACCATTTAATAATAGTACAATCTCAATGAGTATTTTTATATTTCATTTCTTATTGTAGAGCGTTTGACAATGTTGCATCATAGCTCTTCGTAAAAACTTGTTCTTATACATTTTTTAATTTAATGTGGATGTCATTTTTTTTAGATTGATGTGAATCCTTATTAGGATAAGGTTGAGACAAATCTTGTAATAATATTGATAAATTGGTAACATAGTGTAAGTACAATTCCATTCCTTAAGTAAAGTGAATAACACTGCAACACAATGTAGTTCTTTTCCAACATATATACCCATTATGTTCGGCGTTCCCTTCCCCCGATTCGGGGGTATGCTAGTTTTAGTCTTATTTTGGGTGGTCAATATCTACTTTGCTATTACTATTGAACATTGAATGTTGCGTAAGAGTGAATATGTATTGTCGGATTTGAATTACCACTCTCACGCAACGATATAGCAGGGTGGAAAATGTTTTTTATTTTCTTGTTGTGGGAACAAAGTCATGGTAGAAAGAGTATATATGTATATCTTTGTAAACTTTAGCAGTCAAATCGTTGCATAGAGGTGGTCCCTTGTCCCACAAACAAGGGGGTCTCATACACCAATTTCAATTTGGTGTCTTGTTTGACCGTGATTTTAAAAATTGATTATTATTATTATTATAAAAGCGCTCAAGTGATGGAACAACAACACGTTTGGAAAATCTAAGATTGCATAGGGGGGACAGAGATGAACGTCTTTTCACATGTTCAAATCTAGAGCCGTGTAGGGTATGTATACCTCCATAGACTTTAGCAGTTAAAAGTGCGCGAATGATGGAATAAAAACACGTTTGGAAAATCTAAGATTGCGTAGGGGGACATAGATGAATGTCATTTCACAGGTTCAAATCCATAGGGGGGTAGGTTATTTATACCTCTGTAGACTTTAGCAGTCAAATAGTTGCACGAAGGGGTCCCTTGTCCCACAAACAAGGTGGTCTCATACACCAATTTGGTGTTTGGCTTAGTCGTGACCTTAAAAATAGATTATTAGTTTGACGAGATGGTTGGGAAGTAGTGCTTGCATGCTCCCCATTCGGGTTCAAATACCTGATGAAACATGACCCATTGTAATAAGGTTGGAAGGATAGGTGCCCCTTGAGTGGGACCCCCCTCATGGGTACATCTCAGTTCTTGCTAAGTCATAAGTTCCCTGCTAGGCACCGACTTGCAGGCTGTTGGCACTAGCCTAGGTTTATAGTGGCAGCGAACCAGGTTTGAACCTGGGCCTCGCCTAGGTAATCTTGGCCAGTTACTGATTCCCCTAGATCCTAAAAAAAAAATACGTGAGTGTGAGTGATAGAACAACAACACATTTGGAAAATATAAGATTCGATAAGGGGAAGAGATGAATGTCATCTTACATGTGTGCACTAGTGGTAGAATAGTACCTTGCCACGGTACAGACCCGGGTTCGATTCCGGCTGGTGCAGCTAAACAATTTTGTTTACCTTTTCAATTTAGGTTTTGGGCTTGGTTGAAGGTTTCATGTATTTTTCTTGTGTAAGAATCGGGTGCATCTGAATCTGAAGTGTATGATATTTCACGGAAAAAGCACGCTTTCCTGAAATGAATTTGATCATCGTMATTTCTGTGAAGTTATGTCGTTGTAGTATAGTGGTGAGTATTCTCGCCTGTCACGTGGGTGACCCCGGTTCGATCCCCGGCAATGGTGTTTTTTTTTAACTTTCACTGATGCTATTTGCTCATTGTTTTCGATGGAAGCAATCAATTTCAATTAGTTTTTCTGTTCACTGATGCAATCTGCCGATTTTGGTCGACGGTAGCATTCAATTTCAATTTTTTTTTTCTGTTTTGATGAATTTCCACTGGCTGCTCCTTTTGTTTTCAAACAGATTCCCTCTACATAAACCAACCTTATAAAGTGAAAAGCCTCTGAAAAGTGGAGATGTTGTTGAGCTAAACACTGTTGGCACGACGGGACACAATGTAATTTGAACATTGATTTTACCGTTTCTAGGGTCTTCATAGAAGGTCTCTTCGATCTTTTGGGAATCGTCATTAGTATGTGATCCATGCATATGAATAATAAGGACTATAAAACTCTATCTAGCAAACCATATTCTGCATTAGCAATGACTGATTTCTTTAACAATTCTTTAACAAGTCTATCTTGGAGAAACTCATAAATAATCAATCACAGATACAATTAATCAATCACAGATATATGGCATATGACCAAAACGACTCACCAACACAGAGCCTAAATGTGGAATAATAAGGACTATAAAACTCTATCTAGCAAACCAAGTTGTGCATTAACAATAACTATGATTTCTTTAACAAGTCTATCCTAATAGCTTCAAATAATCACTATCACAGATACATAGATAACATGAGAGATCTTGGAAAAACCCATATGGGAAAACTATAGCTTTGAAATGCCTATCTCGCTCTAATTGTTCTTAATGGTGTTTTTATAGTTACAAGGCTCTTTAGATTTTAAACTCAAAAAATACAACTTGCAATAAAAATCTTGATTTCACTAGATTCATATCTCTTTCTCAAACTAGTAAATCAATGTTCATCTAAGTTTCTCTCTCGCCTCCACAAATCCAACCAAAACTGACATCATCCTGACTCGTTGACAATCTTCCTACTTTCCTTTGTTTTTCCTTACATCTCCTCTAATTGAACCCTATTTCCTTCATTGACCCCTCATTTATCCTTGTGTTCCTGAGTATAAGGAAGGCTAATGGCCTCCATAATGATTTCCAAAACAATGGCCCCAAGATTTTGGTATAGTACTTATCTAACATTTCAGATTATGCAAAACTCGAGTACGACATCTTTGAAGTTAACACACACCTATGATTTGACAAGTTTCTCACTTGTCACTTTGTGATTGCATCCTATCTACGATTATGATCCATATTTATGTAGGAACACAATGAAATACATAAATACACATAAAAACAGAGATGCAGTGGAAATAAGACTTCATTTCATTAATAACAAATGACTGGAATATGCTTACAGACAGAATGAAAATAAACTAGCTAGGGCGCTGGTAGCTTATCTTTGAGAAGAGATGTGGCCGCTACTCACATCCGTGAGAAGATGATTAAAATGAGGCTCTGAAGGCCCTTTTACAATAAACGAGAATGCCAAAAGTCCTAGACATCCAAAAACCTAACCCTGGGAGATGAAGCGCCAAAAGTCATGTGGGCCCCGTTTGGGTAAGTTGGTGCATCAACTTCCCGGGGTCGTAACTTTTGCATACGATCTTTGTTTTAGGCATATGATAGCTCGTTGGAAATATCTATCCGAGGGCTACAATGATCGAGAAAAAATAACATCACTAGATGCTATTTTGCGAGAGAAACATACCCAAAAAAACATCATTTAGGGCCTCAAAATGGCCCCAGAAGTTCAGGACCCGAAAAAACTGCTAAAAATAGTAAACTGTGCAAAAACTGAAAAATTGAAAGAAGCAATGGTGGGGGTCCAAGTGGAATAGGTGGGTGGCCACCAATATCCACCTGGATCATTCCTCCCCCCTTAGGAAGCAATGGTCCCCATTGCGTTGAGTTTCTCCATGAGATGAGGAAACTTCTGTTGAACTTGGTCCCTGGTGAGCCATTTGCCTTGGTGAAAGAGTTGGTCTACTTTGACAACTCGATATAGTGGTATCCTTTGTTTTCGGTGTGCTTGATCTGTGTATCCATGATCTGATCAGTTCTGGCTTGTTCCATGCAGTCTAGATTTAACTCTGTTGGTGTGAGTTGTTTTTCCATGTCGGATGTGTCTAGTAGAGGTGGAAAGTAGGGCCGAAGACGGTCCACATTGAACACTGGGTGCAGACCAAGAAATGGTGGAATGCTGAGCTCAAAGGAATTTTCCTCTACAGACTTGGTGAGGGTGTACGAACCATATCAAAGCGGACGAAGCTTGCGGTGGGGTCCAGCGAGGCGATCCTTTTGCAAATGTAGCCACACTTTGTCGCCCACTTGGAAGTTGTGTGGCACCCGATGTTGATCATGTTGTTGCTTGTACTTAGCATTGGCTATGTCCAAGATGTCATGAACCTGTTGGCGGATGTGTTGAATGTGCTCAATGAATTTGTTTGCCTTATCTGCCTCAGACTGGACATGAGTTGAATCTTCCTGAGTAGCCACAAATGGCATGGCTATGTCAATGGAACATAGTGGCTGGAATCCCAAGCCCACTTGAAAGGGGATGTGGCTAGTTGAGCTATGGAGAGCCCGGTTGTAGCTGTGTTGTACATAGGGGAGGCTCTCATCCCATGTGCGTGGATTCTTTGAATTTTACATGCGCAGAATGTGTACGATCATCCGGTTGACGACCTCTGTCTGGCCATCAGTTTGCGGATGGAAAGCTGTGGACTTGGTGAGCTTGGTATCCAACATCGACTAGAGGCTGGACCAAAATGTACTGAGGAACCTACTATCCTGATCTGAGATGATAAACTGTGGGATCCCAAAGTGTACCCACACTCGTTCAAAGAAGAGTTTAGCAGTGGCTTCTGCTGTGATATTCTTCTTGCAGGCCATCATGATGGACATCTTCGAAAATTGGTCGACGACCACAAAAACACAGTCATTGCCATGCTTAGTAGAAGGAAGGCCCGACATGTAATCCATAGAGATGGATTCCCAAGGTCGATTGGGGGTAGGAAGCGGAGTATAGAGGCCTTGCTTCTTGATGGTCGGTTTGGCAATGGCGCAAGAAGTGCAGGACTTGATGTACTTCTCGACATCTTGTCGAAGGTTCGACCAATAGAAATACTTTTGCAGTACTGCCACGGTTTTCTCGACCCCGAAATGCCCAACGAATCGACTGTAGTGCGCCTCCCAAATCATCTTGGCACGCTCACTTGAAGGAACACAAAGGTGTCCCAAGTGAGGAAGAAGGGCATCCTGGAGGTGGAAATTGGGAACTTGCTTACCCTCCAAGAGTGTATTGTATGTGTGGTCGAATTCTGGATCACTTGTGTAGAGAGGCGGCCAATCGGAAGTCTCGTGCCCACAAGAGTTGAGCACAATGGTTAGCACCACGATGGGTGGTCGACTGAGGCAGTCTGCAACATTATTGGTGCTCCCTTTTTTGTACTTAATGTTCAAATGAAACTGTTGCAGGTATGTGGACCACTTCTGATGGCGATCGTTCTGCAACTTCCCTTGTATCTGTATGAACTGCAGGGGTTGGTGGTCTGTGTGGATGACTGTTTCCTTTCCCAAAATGTAATGCTTCCATTGCCAACAAGCCTGCACAATGGAATACATTTCTTTGTCATAAGTGGGATACTTCCGGACTGTTTCGGAAAGTGTCTCACTGTGGTATGCCACTAGATGCCCATGTTGAATAAGGACTGCCCCAATAGCATAGTCAAAGGCATCTGTCTCGATCTCAAATGGTTGTTGCAAGTCTGGTAATGTGAGCACTGGTGTAGAGCAGAGGCGATGTTTCAACTCCCCGAACGCCTTCTGTTGAGATTCAGACCAAAAGAATTTTGCTTTAGCTCCTCCCTTGGTGACCTGACTCAAGGGCCAAGTGATATGAGAGAATCCCAACACAAACCTGCGGTAGAAATTGGCAAGACCTAAAAAGCTGCGGAGCTCTGTAAGGGTGGATGGGGATGGCCAATCCCGAATGACTTGGATCTTTGCTGGATCCACATGCTCTCCTGCTCATCAATAATGTATCCCAGATACTGAACCTGGGTTATGCCAAAAGTGCATTTCTCCAAATTGGCACACAACTTGTGTTTCCGCAGTGTTTGGAGGACCTGTCGGATATGGTGGAGGTGATCTTCCCAAGTCTGGATGAAGATCAGAATGTCATCCAAGTACACCACTACAAATGAGTTGGTGAATGGCCGCAGGATGTCATCCATTAGCCTCATGAAGGTTGCACGGGCATTTTTCAACCCGAAAGGCATGACCAACCATTCAAAAAGGTCGTCCTTGGATTTGAATGCAGTCTTCCACACATCAGAGGGTTCGATTGGTACCTGGTGATACCCAGACTTCAAGTCGATATTTCTGAAATATTTTCCCCCCCTTGAGTTGGTCCATAAGGTCATCAATCCGTGGGATCGGGTACCTATTCCGAACAATGATCTTGTTCAGTGCCCGATAGTCAATGCAGAGTCTCCAAGTCCCATCCTTCTTCTGCACCAATACGATCGGGCTCCCACAGAGCGATGAAGTCGACCAGATGTGACCTTTCTGCAACAGCTCCTGAATCTGCCTCTTGATTTCGTCATTCTCTAGGATAGAGCGCTGGTATATGGGTCCATTGGGCAACGATGTACTTGGGGTCAGATCGATGGGGTGCTTGACTTGGCAGTGTAGAGGCACCCCTACGGGGGAGGTGAATATGTCCTCGTACTCCTCCACTACCTTATCCATCTGTTGTTTTCATGCAGTGGGGCCTTGTCTAGAGGTCATGGCCATAGTGTTTTGCTTTTCCTGAGGGCGGATCATCAGGAAAACAAATTTCCTAGTTTTGGAAATGAGCTTACTGCATTGTTTTGCAGTGACCAAAGAGATGGTGGTAGGCGGTGCTATCTCTGGTATCCTGTACAGCTTATTGCCCAAAGTGATAATAACAACATGAGGCCTGGACTCATACACAGCATGTCGCTTCCACAAGTACGGTTGGCCTAATAATACATCAGAAACATCAAGAGGAGAAATGTCACATAATACCTCATCCGTGAAGGGCTTGATTCTTTAGGGAAGGCGACATTGTCGACTGACACGGAGGTCCCGTCCTTGGTGCAACCACCCNGTCGACTGACACGGAGGTCTCGTCCTTGGTGCAACCACCCGATGGTGTATGGTTGTGGGTGTGCTGTGGTCGGCAAGCCCAACCGCTTCATGACCTCTACCGAGATGAGGTTCTTCTGGTTCCCGCTGTCGACAATGAACTGCAACGGGGAACCCTTTACCCACATCTTGAATGGAAGAGATGTTGTGCCTCCTCTGGATCTTCTGGTTCCTCCTTCTGGATCTTCATGGTGGAAACGGTGGCGTTGGGCTCCGCATCGATAATATGCTTCCCCCTGTCATTCCCCTTGTCAGGTTCTAATTCAGAGTTGGAGCATGCATCCAATTCAGAAGCCTTCAACTCGGCTACCAGTGACTGCTTGGCCCGACACTCACTTTTGTTGTGAGTGGAGCTCTTATGNACACCACTTCCCCGTGTCCTTTTTTGGCTTCGTGGTGTTGTTCTTTGCTTGTGGCTTTGGTGGGTTGTCCTGGGCTACCCCGCCTTGGCTTGGTCCTTTGTTTTTCGGTTTGAGAGTACCTTTCCCGTGCTTCTGATTTGCAGACCCAAAGTCTCGCTTCTTCTGGTTGAACTTCTGCTCAATATTGGCAACATATCAGTATGCCACACCAAGTGAGGAGATGTCGAGGAACTCCATTTCCTCCTGAATGTATTTGTGCAAACAAATGCGGTACTTTAAAACCAAATGTTTCTCTGAATCTTTGATACCCAACTTTGTGCGTAGGGTATGAAACAAATTCATCATCTCATGCACATCTTGGTCCCTTTGCTGCCGCAATGTAGTCCATTGTATGTATTTGTCCTCATAGCTCCCCACGGGATAATATTGTTCCTTGATGGTGTCTCGAAAATAATTTCAAGTGGGTGTGACCGAGAACAAAGAGGGTTCTCCCTCACCCTCTTGCTCCGAGTAGGTTTCCCACCAGTCCTTGACATGGGGGGGCGACTTTGAGGAGTGCCAAAATAATATTTTCTCGGCCGAAAAAGTCATGAACCGAGAAATATCCTTCTAATAGATTCAACCATCTATCTACGACATATGCATCTATTTGTCCGTCAAATATGGGAATGTCAAATTTTACTTGTACCTTAAAAGGAGTGGCACCTCCAAAGTGGCTTCTGGATGTCGATGCATCGCCAGTCGGAATCCGTTGAAGAATCTAGGCAAAGTTGTCCATCATCGCGTTCCTTTGTTTCTCTAGGGCCTCCTCGAGAAACATTTTGTTAGGATCTCCTGCTCCCTCATATTTCTTTTCTTCCCCCATGGGCGGTCGTCGGGGTTTGCGAGGCTGATCTTGCAAAGGTTCAACCAGATCGAGCCCCAACTCCTTATACCTCGATCTCGTTGGGGACATGGAAAGAAGGATCGAGAATGAGCAGACCGCTCTGATACCACTGATCCGGATTTATGTAGGAACACAATGAAATACAGAAATACACATAAACACAGAGATGCAACGGAAATAATACTTCACTTCATTAATAACAAATGACTGAAATATGCTTACAAACAGAATGGAAATAAACTAGCTAGGGCATTGGTAGCTTATCTCTGAGAAGAGATGTGGCCGCTACTCGAATCCATGAGAAGATGATTACAATGAGGCTCTGAAGGACCTTTTACAATAAATGGGAATACCAAAATTCATAGACATCCAAAAACCTAACCCTGGGAGATGAAGCGCCAAAAGTCATGTGGGCCCCGTTTGGGTAAGTTGGTGCATCAACTTCCCGGGGTCGTAACGTTTGCATACAATCTCCGTTTTAGGCGTATGATAGCTCGTTGGAAAGATCTATCCGAGGCATACAATTATAGAGAAAAAATAGCATCGTTAGAAGTTATTTTGAGAGAGAAAAATACTCAAAAAAACATCATTTAGGGCCTCAAAATGGCCCCGAAAGTTCAGGACCCGAAAAAACTGCTAAAAATAGTAAACTGTGCAAAAACTGAAAAACTGAAAGAAGCAATGGTGGGGGTCCAAGTGGAATAGGTGGGTGGCCACCAATATCCACCTGGATCATATTATGGCCATGAGTGGACCTCAGTCTCCTGCTTAAGATTATGTGCCTTTGTCTCTTCTCTATCCCATGTGGAGGGTAGAGATTAAGTATCCTAGTTTCAATTTTTACTACCCATGCGCTCTGCATGAGATGTGAAGTGTGGAGGTTAGAATTGTTTCCTTCTTTCTCTCCATCTTCATGCTACATTAATTTCTCCACAATCCCTTGTTGCATCATTAACTTTGCATCTGCCTTATTTTTTGTTGGGAAGTGTGGAGTGCGGAGGTAACACCTCCCTATGGCATTGCCAAAACCTTTGTGCGCCTAAAATTCTACATCTTCCTTAGCCTTAGCCTTTATCGTGGAGGGCAGAGGTAAAACCTCCCTTTGCATGACCAAATAAAACTCGACAAAATTTTTGTGGAAACTTGTCACAAAGAACCTAGCTAGTAGAAAAAATCACACAAAGCTTGTGAGAGAGAAAAGAAAAAGAGAGACAAGCTTGAGAGAACGAATGAATTGTAGTAACTAATGATAAAATAGTAAAAATACACATGATATACTCTATGTGAGAAAAATAATTTGCCATAGTAATGAGCACTCAGTGACAAACTCTGGAGTGAACTGCCACCTAGTCTTAGTTAATTGGCCACGAGGTCATCAGTTAACTAGCTAATTGCAAGTGGAGTGAGGAGAGAATATTGCATGCACATGTGTAGCGCCTTCTGGGTGATGATCCCAAAGTAAGTGTGCCCTCATGGTGATGATATTGAGGTGAGCATGCAACACTTGGTGATAATACCGAGGTCATCATGAAAGACTCCACTCCACTAGTATAACTAAAGTACAACTGAGGAAAGACTGAAGAGGATGTGGCACCCTCATCTAGGGGAGAATATATTTGACTAGGGGCACCCTCATCTAGGGGAGAATATATCTGACTAGGGGCACCCTCAACATAGACTAGTCAACCTAGTAAAAGAAATACTAGGTGAGTGTGTAATATCTCCAACACCCCCCCTAAACATTAATAGGGTGTAAATGATGAATGAGTCTTGAAAACCAAGGCCATGTTAGGTACCCATTGTAAAATGCATCTAAGAACGAACATTGAAAATAGAGGAAAGAGGGAAAACCTCATGGGAAAACCCCCCCTCAAAGTACAAGGCATAAAAAATGAAGAAGTAAGAAAGACAGTTGCTAAACAATAATTTCCTTCACTCCAAGATGATTGTGCAGGAAGTGGAACTTCTACTTAGTAAATGTCTTGGTGAAGATGTATGTAGTATGTTCGATGGATGTACAATATTGCAAATCGATGATCTTTTCATGTACCATCTCTTTGATGTAATGCATATGGATCTTGATGTGTTTGGTATGTTGTCGTTGAACTGGGTCTTTGCAAAACTTGAGAGTACTTTGATTGTCACACCAAAATAAATTTAGATGGTGGAACTGGATGTCGAGCTCAGTGAGGAATTTTTGAATCCAAAGTGCCTAAATAGTGATGTTGACCGCTCCTCTGTACTCAACCTCTATCAATGATAAATCAATTGTTGATTACTTTTTGCTTGACCAACAAATGAGACAGGAACCCAAACTGAGCACGTACCCAGAAGTGGACTTGCAACCTGTGTTATCTCTAGCCCAATCAAAATTTGTGAAGCCCATGAGATTCAATGCACAACCTACTGCATAGTGGACCCCATAACTGGTGGTTCCCTGAACATATCTAAGGATGCTCTTGGAAACCTTCCAGTGTAGCTCATGCAACTCCTACATGTACCTAGAAACTATCCCTACTACATATGAAAGATCTAGTCGGATGTGGGTGAGATACACAAGGCTCCCCAGAAGTTGTCAATACAAGGTGATATCCACCAATGGTGTCTCCCCTCCATCCCCAAGATGTAACCCAGACAAAAAGGGTGTGGTGGTCGACTTGTAGTCGGTCATGTGGAATCTAACCAAGATATACTTGGAATACTTCTCCTGACATAGATTAATTCCTAAAGCATCCTAACAAATCTCGAAACCAAGGAAAAAGTGCAGTGGACCCATGTCTGTCATAGAAAATATGTCATGCAAAATTTCTTTGACCACAACAATTGTTGAAGTCAAACTTCCTGTGATCAAGAGGTCATAAACATATAAAAATAAGATCAACAAGGAGTTTGAGGTTCTCAACATGTAGACTTTCGAATCTGATTTACATCTAACAAAATGTTGAGAAATTAAATAAGCATCCATCTTCGCTTACCATGCTCCAAGCACCTACTTGAGACCATAGAGTGAATTTTTCAGTCGACATACTAAGGATGAGTTATGTATGAACCCTTGAGGCTGTTTCATGTAAATCTCCTCTAAGAGATATTCGTGAAGAAAGGTATTCTTCATCTCCATTTGGTGAACTTCCCACCCCTCGTTTCTGCAATGGAAAGGGCCAATTTGATGGTGTCCATATTTTCTACTGGAGCAAAGGTCTCATCATAGTCTACCATGTGGCTCTTCTAAAAACCTTTGGCAACCAATATTTCCTTGTACTTGCTCACATGTCTATATGATGCCTTCTTGGTCCTGTAGACCCATCTACATCTAACAATATTTTTTTCTGAAGGAAGAAGAACCAGATCCCAAGTATGGTTCTCGAGGAGAGAGTTGTACTCCTCCTGCATAACGACTTCCCAGAAGGGATTCCCTATAGCTTCTACATAAGTTCGTGGGCATGAAGATAGAACCATGAAGCAATGATTTGGATTTTACGAGCAGAAAGAAATGAATACAGATTATTATCAAAATATTCTTAACACAAAATAACATATATACAATAAAATTGGTTTCTATTCAATAAGGAAATAAGATGAAACTATAAAATGCAGTGAAAAACAAGCTTGTTAGAATGGTACCCTCATCTAGGGGAGAATATATCTGACTAGGGGCACCCTCAACATAGACTAGTCAACCTAGTAAAAGAAATACTAGGTGAGTGTCTAATATCTCCAACACCCCCCCAAACACTAATAGGGTGTAAATGATGAATGGGTATTGAAAACCAAGGCCATGTTAGGTACCCATTGTAAAATGCATCTAAGAATGAACATTGAAAATAAAGGAAAGAGGGAAAACCTCATGGGAAAACCCCCCCTCAAAGTACAAGGCATAAAAAATGAAGAAGTAAGAAAGACAATTGCTAAACAATAATTTTCTTCACTCCAAGATGATTGCGCAGGAAGTGGAACTTATACTCAAAAAATGTCTTGGTGAAGATGTATGTAGTATGTTCGATGGACGGACAATATTGCAAATCGATGAACTTGACATGTACCATCTCTTTGATGTAATGCATATGGATCTTGATGTGTTTGGTATGTTGTCGTTGCACTGGTTCTTTGCAAAACTTGAGAGTACTTTGATTGTCACACCAAAATAAATTTAGATGGTGGAACTGGATGTCGAGCTCAGTGAGGAATTTCTGAATCCAAAGTGCCTAAATAGTGATGTTGACCGCTCCTCTGTACTCAACCTCTATCAACGATAAATCAATTGTTGATTACTTTTTTCTTGACCAACAAATGAGACAGGAACCCAAACTGAGCACGTACCCAGAAGTGGACTTGCAACCTGTGTTATCTCCAGCCCAATCAAAATTTGTGAAACCCATGATCCAATGCACAACCTGCTGCATAGTGGACCCCATAACTGGTGGTTCCCTGAACATATCTAAGGATTCCCTTGGAAACCTTCCAGTGTAGCTCGTGCAACTCTTGCATATACATGGAAACTACCCCTACTTCATATGAGAGATCCGGTCAGGTGTGGGTGAGATACATAAGGCTCGCCACACGTTGTCGATACAAGGTGCTATCCACCAATGGTGTATCCCCTCCATCCCCAAGATGTACCCCAAACAAAAAGGGTGTGGTTGTTGACTTGTAGTCGGTCATGTGGAATCTAACCAAGAGATACTTGGAATACTTATCCTGACATAGATTAATTCTGAAAGCATCCTAACGAATCTCGAGACCAGGGAAAAAGTGCAGTGGACCCATGTCTGTCATAGAAAATCTGTCATGCGAAATGTCTTTGACCGCAACAATTGTTGAATTCAAACTTTCTATCATCAAGAGGTCATCGACATATAAAAATAAGATCAACAAGGAGTTTGAGGTTCTCAAAATGTAGAATTTTGGATCTGATTTACATCTAACAAAATGTTGAGAAATGAAATAAGCATCCATCTTCGCATACCATGCTCCAAGCACCTACTTGAGAGCATAAAGTGACTTTTTCAGTTGATATACTAAGGATAAGTTATGTATGAACCCCTGAGGTTGCTTCATGTAAATATCCTCTAAGAGATCCTCATGAGGAAAGGTATTCTTCATGTCCATTTGGTGAACTTCCCACCCCTCATTGCTGCAATGGAAAGGGCCAATTTGATGGTGTCCATATTTTCTACTGGAGGAAAGGTCTCATCATAGTCTATCCCGTGGATCTTCTAAAAACCTTTGGCAATCAATCTTTCCTTCTACTTGATCACATGTCAATATGATTCCTTCTTGGTCCTGTAGACCCATATACATCTGAAAATATTATTTCCTGAAGGAAGAAGAACCAGATCCCAAGTATGGTTCTCAAGGAGAGAGTTGTACTCCTCCTGCATAACGACTTCCCAGAAGGGATTCCCTATAGCCTCTGCATAGGTCCGTGGGCATGAAGCTAGAACCATGAAGAAATGATCTAGATTTTATGAGTAGAAATAAATGAATACATATTATTATCAAAATATTCTTAACACAAAATAACAGATATACAATAAAATTGGTTTCTATTCAATAAGGAAATAAGCTAAAACTGTAAAATGCAACGGAAAACAAGCTTGCTAGAATGGTGGTGGATTATCTTTGACAAGAGATGTGACGGATGCGCTCATTCACCAGAATATGGTTACAATGAGGCTCTCAAGGCCTTCTTACAATAAAAATGAATGTCAAAAATCCTATACATCCAAAAACCTAACCCTAGGAATTGAACGCCAAAAGTCATGTGGGCCCCGTTTGGGTAAGTTAGTACATCAACTTCTTAGGGTCATAAATTTTGCATACAATCTTTGTTTTAGGCGCACGATATCTTGTTGGAAATCTCTATTTGAGGACTACACATGTTTCCTGTGGAGCGCTTCACACATGTTTATTGTGGCGAGCCCTAAAAATGTTGTTTAGGGCCTCAAAACTGCCCTAGAAGTCAGGGACCCAAAAACTAGGAAAAAACTGTCGAACTGGAAAACTGCCAAAATGAGCTAGTTGGAATAGGTGGGAGGCCATCGACATCCATCTAGATCAATCCTCCCCCCTTAGGAAGAAATGGTATCCATTGTGTTGAGTGCCCCCATTAGATGAGAAAAATCCTGCTGAATTTGACCTCGGGTGAACAACTTGCCTTGGTGCAGGAGTTGCCCTTCTTTGACAACTTGATAAAGTTGGATCCTTTGATCGAGAGTGCCCTTGACCTGTTTTTCCACAATCTGATCATTGGATTCTTTTTGTATGCAATCGAGGTTGATTTATGTTGGTGTCAGGACTCATTTTTTCTGTTATCTTTGAGGTGTCCAATAATGGTGGGAAATAAGGTCGAAGGAGATCCACGTTGAACATTGGGTGCAGGCCTAGGAAAGGAGGAATGTTAAGTTCAAAATAATTATCACCCACAGACTTGATGATGGTGTACGGCCCATAACAGAGTAGGTGAAGCTTTCGATGGGGTCTGGTAAGGAATTCTTTCTGGAAATGCAACCAAACTTTGTCACCCACTTGAAACTTATGTTTCACCTGGTGTTGATCATGGCGCTGCTTGTACTTGTAATTGGACTTCTGTAGGATATTTTGAACCTATTGATAGATGTGTTGGATCCACTCAATGAATCGGGTGGATTTTCAACTTCAGTTGGAGCTGGAGATGGGTCGGTCGAGGTGATCGCAAGGGGTAGTGCAACATCTATGGGACCCAATGGTTGGAATACCAAACCCACCTGAAATGGGTTGTGGCCAGTTGAGCTATGCAAGGCTCGGTTGTAGCTATGTTGGACATAGGGAAGAATCTCATCCCATGTACAAGGGTTCTTGGAATTATACATGCGAAAGATATGCACGATCATTTGATTTATGACCTCGGTTTGGCCATCTGTCTGGGGGTGGAAGGTCATGGATTTGTTGAGCTTGGTGTCCAGTAGTGACCAGAGGATCGACTAGAATGTGTTGAGAAATTGACTGTCCCGATCTAAGACAATGGTTTGTGGGATTCCAAAATTCACCCAAACTCATTCAAAAAAGAGCTTGGCAGTGGCCTCTACTGTGATGCTCTTCTTTCAGGCGACCATAATCGCTATCTTAGAAAAGCGATCAAAAACCACAAAAACCCAGTCATTTCCCCACTTGGTGGAGGAATGGCCTAACATGTAGTCCATGGAGATGGATTCCCATGGCCTATCAGGAGTAGGCAAAGGGGTGTACAAACCTTGTTTCTTAGTGGTCGGTTTGGCAATAGCACAGACAGTGCAAGACTTGATATACTTGCTGACCTTCTATCGAAGTTTCGACCAGTATAAATGTTTCTGCAACATTTCCACTGTCTTTTCGACGCTGAAGTGTCTTGCCACCTGACTCTAGTGGGATTCCTAGATCATCTTCACTCGCTCGCTTGATGGATTGCAGATATGGCCCAGACGACACATCAAGCCATCTTGAATATGGAAATTAGCGACAACTGTGTTTGCACCCAACATTTGGTAGGTGGTGGCGAAATCTGGGTCTATCTCATAGAATTGGGGCCATCTAAAGATCTCATGGCTACAAGATTCTAGCATCGTAGTGAGTTCTACGATCGGCGGTCTGCTGAGGAAATCAATGATGCGGTTGGTTCTTCATGTTTTATACTTGATGTTGAGGTGGAATTGCTGCAAGTATGTGGACCACTTCTGATGGTGGTCATTCTGCAATTTTCCTTGTGTCTACATGAACTGCAGTGGATTATGATCAGTGTGGATGACTGTCTCCTTCCCAAGAATGTAATGTCTCAATTGGTGGTAGGCTAATAGTGAAAACATCAGTAGGGTACTTAATGAAAACATCTAATAGTGTCTCACTATGATAGGCCACAAGGTAGCCATGTTGAGTGAAAATGATGCCCACATCATAGTCTGAAACATCTGTCTCGATCTCAAAGGGTTGTTCCTGGTCCGATAATGAAAGTACTGGGGTTGAGCACAAGCGTTGCTTCAAATAATCAAACACTTGTTGTTTGGACTGACCCCACACAAATTTATCCTTACCACCACCCCTGGTTATTTAGCTGAGGGCCCATGCAATATGGGAGAATCCCAACACAAAATTGCGATAGAAATTGGGTGGCCATTCACGAATGACTTGGATCTTGGCTGGATCCACATGTACACTATGCTGATCAATGATGTAGCTGAGGTARTGGACCTTATCCATGCCGAAGGAGCATTTTTCCAAGTTGGCGTATAGCTTGTGCTGTCGTAGGGTGTGCATAGCCTATTGAATATGCTGCAAGTGTTTTTCCCAAGTCTTGTTGTAAACGAGAATGTCATCTAGATACACCACTAAAAATGTATTGGTGAATGGTCRCAGGATATCRTCCATCATCCTCATKAAAGTGGTTGGAGCATTTGTCAATCCAAAGGGCATGGCCAAACATTCGAAAATACATTCCTTTGACTTGAAGGCGGTCTTTTATACATTTGTTTTTTCTATCGGGACCTGATGGTAGCCAGACTTCAGATCAATCTTACTGAAGTATTTGGCCCCTGTGAGMTGATCAAGGAGGTTGTCGATTCAGGGAATCAGGTACTGGTTTCTGACTGTGATTTTATTCAGGGCATGGTAATCAATGCAGAGTCACCAGGTTCCATCTTTCTTCTGTACCAACACGATTGGGCTCCCGCAAGGTGATGAGTTGGGACGAATGTGTCCCTTGTGGAGCATTTCTTATCTCTGTCGCCTGATCTCCTCATTCTCTAACAGAGAGCGATGATAGACTGGCCCATTGGGAAGCGGTGCACTGGGGGTCATATCGATGGGGTGCTTGACCTGACAGTGCATAGGTACCCCGGTAGGTGAGGATAAGATATATGAGTATGCTTCCACGACCTTATTCTTATGCTATGTGGAGAGGTCGGCCATGAATACCCTAGATGTGGCTGTGATCTTTCTCTCATTCTGAGAGAGAATCACGAAGAAGACAAACTTCCCGTCTAAGAGATGAACTTCTTGCATTGCTTGGCAGAGATCAAGGAAATAACACTAGGTGGGACTTTCTTCGGTATCTTGTACAATTTCTTGTTCAAAGTAATAATAACATTGCGAGGCCTAGACTCATATACAACATGGTGTTTCCATAAATATGGTTGCCCCAAAATAACATTACAAACTTTGAGAGGGGAAACATCACATAATACCTCGTCTTTGAAGGGCTTGATGTCATATGATAGGTGACATTTTTGGTTGACGTAGATGTCGCTTCCTTGGTAGATCCATCCGATGGTGTAGGGTTGTGGGTGTGACATTGTCGGTAGGGTGAGTCACTTGAAAACCTATACTGAGACAAGGTATTTCTGGCTACCACTATCAACGATGAAGTGTAGCGGGGTGGCCTTCACCCACATCTGTGAATGAAAAAGGTGCTCGCCTTCCTCTAGCTCATCTGGTTCATTAGGATGGAGCTTGGTGGTAGCAACGATAACATTAGGTTCTGCATCAATGATCTATCTCCCCATTTATGGTTTTGACTTAAAGTCACCCACATCTGATTCAGAGGCTTTCACCTCAGCCACCAACTACTTCTTTGAGCGAAAATCAACAGTGTTATGCTAGGGGCTCTTATGGAAGTCACACCACTTCTCGGTATCTTTGTTTGTATTTCCGGTGTCCTTCTTTGCTTGCGGTCTGGATTGGTTTTCATGAGGTGGTCCATCTTTTCTCTGTCATTTTTTTCACGAGTTGGGGCCACCCTTTTCTGGATTTTTTTGTGAGGGGTTTCGAGGCCCAAATTTCTGCGTCTTTTGTTTGAGCTTCTGCTCGATTTTGACAGCATATCGATAGGCCGTGAAAGGATAAGATGTCTAGAAACTCCATTTCGGCCTGGATGTATCTATGTAGACTGCAATGATACTTGAGCATCATATGTCACTCAGAATATTTGATACCTAGCTTGGTGCACAAGGTATGGAATATGTTTTTGAACTCGGGCACTGCTTGGTCTCTTTCTTGCCGCAGTGTGGTCCATATTGTATACAGGTTGTCATAACTTCTAACAGGGTAGTATTGTTTCTTAATAGCATCCCTGAAGGACTCCTAGTTGACCGCGACTGTAAATAATGAGGGTTCCTCTATTTCCTTCTACTCACATAAAATTTCCCACCAATCTTTGACATGGGGAACGACTTTGAGGAGCGCAAAATTAATATTTTTTCTATTCGAGAAGTTATGGACATAGAAATACCCTTCTAACAGATTCAACCATTTTTCTACAACATCTGCGTCTGTCTGAGCCTCAAATATAGGAATATGAAAGTTGATTTGTACCCTGAAGGGGGCGACGCCTCTGTTTGTGGAAGATGCGTCACCTATTGGTAGTTGTCGAAGGATTTGCGCAAAACTATCCATCATCTCGTTCCTCTTTTGCGTGAGGGATTCCTCAAGAAATATTTTGAAGGGATCTCTTGTCCCATCATCTTTATTTTCTCCCACCATGAGAGGTCGCTTGGGCGTGCAAGAACTTTTTTCTTCAAGAGAAACAAGCTCGAGACCCAATTCTTTGTACCCTGACCTCGTTGGGGACATGCATTAAGAACGACAAGGAGCAGACCACTCTGATATCACTGATCCAGATTTTATGAGAAGAAAAAAATGAATGCATATTATTATCAAAATATGCTTAACACAAAATAATAGATATACAATAAAGCTGGATTCTATTCAATAAGGAAATAAGTTGAAACTGTAAAATGCAGCGAAAAACAAGCTTGCTAGAATGGTGGCTGCTTATCTCTGAGAAGAGATGTGATGACTTCGCTCATTTGCTAGAAGATGATTATAATGAGGCTCTCAAGGAATTTTTACAATAAACAGGAATGTCAAAAACCCTATACATCCAAAAACCTAACCCTAGGAGATGAAGCACCAAAATTCATGTGGGCCTTGTTTGGGTAAGTTAGTACATCAACTTTCCGGGTTCGTAACTTTTGCATACGATCTTCGTTTTTAGGCACACAATATCATGTTGGAAAGTTCTATCCGAGGAATACACATGTTTCCTATGGCGCGGTTTAGAAATGTTGACTGTGGCGGTCCCTAAAAACGTTGTTTAGGGCCTCAAAATGGCCCCGGAAGTCAAGGACCCAAAAACTAGGAAAAAATGTCGAATTGGAAAACTGCCAAAATGAGCCAGTTGGAATAGGTGGGAGGCCACCGACATCCATCTGGATCAAGCAATGCATAGGAATCAATGGTTCAATAGCTCTGAGTGCATGAGGAGGCTCCTCAAACTAGGATCATATCCTCCTCTGATTTGTTGGATCCCCCACAAGGTCACTTGTTGCATGTAGGGTGGTCTGTGCCCACTTGGGAATCTATTGTGGCTCATCATATTCCAAATCAGATTCAAAAATTAGATCTGAACCATGATCTAAATGAGTGTACTCATCATCTTTAATGTTTGGTGCAGGAAGAATTACCGAGGTCTCTACATGTGACTCCAATGGTGCATGCAAGGGACTTTCCTCAAACTGAACACTTCACTCAATAATGAGCTTATTCGTTGAGGGATCAATCACCCTGTAACCCTTCACACCATAAATATATCCCACGAATATGTATGTGGTGCTACGGGGATCTAATTCTTTCCTCTTTTCAGAGGGTACATGAGCCATGCACGTGATCCGAATATTTGGAAGTGGGTGATTTCTGGTTTGTTTCCGCTCCATGCCTCAAAGCGAGTTCTATCATTGGAATATATGTGAGGATATCTATTATGAATGTAGTTATCACATTTAAGTGCCTCAGCCCAAATCTTGGAAAGAAGAGACCTTGAATGCAACAACAAGTGGCTATCTCTTTGAGGGAACTTCTCTTCCTCTCGACTACTATGTTCTATTGCAGAGTGTATGGTACTGTATGCTGCAGTTGTATACCTGCCTCTAAACAAATATATTGGACATATTGGTTCACATATTCCCCCCATTGTCTATGTGAAGGATCTTTATCTTCCTCTTGGACTGAGTCTCTGCATGAGCTTTGAAGTCTTTGAGATGCTAAAAAACTTTGGACTTCTACCTGAGAAAATACACCCAAGTGTATTGTGAGAAATCATCAATAAATGTAAGAACATACCTCACCTTATTGATGGACATATGTGGATAGGGTCCCATGATATCATTGTTAATGAGCTCCAAGGGAGAGGAGACCCTCCAATTCTTCCCTTTCTCAAACTTCTCTTGAGGATGTTTGCCAAGAACACATCCTTAACAAACACATTTGGAAAAGTGTATGTGGGAAAGCCTGTGACCATTCTTTGTTAGTTGAGTTACTGCATGTATTTGGATTTTAGATGACCAAATATATCGTGTCATACTCCACTATCATTATCAACATGTATCAATAGTAAAGTAGAATCATATTTATCAATAAACTTATTGAATGTATACAAACGAGACTGGTGATTTACCTCACCAACAACAATATTGGAGTTATCATGCATGTCGTATATGGCTAAAAAATCAGGTGTGAATTCCACCCTTTTTCTCGTACATGAATGAACTATCTGATAAACAAAGAATAGATTCATAGAGAGTTTTGGAGCATGCAATACCTTCTCAAAACTTCCATGTTGGATTTATACTCTCCCTTTTCCAGTGACCTCCACTTGGGTATCATCTCCCATGAGGATGAGAGGACCCATGCATGCAGTAATAGAAGTTGAAATATTTTCTGAGGATACCATATGGTGGGACGTTCCTGAATCCAAGATTCATGCATTGGGAGAAGAATGAATAGCAATTAAAACATGAGAATTACCTCTTTTGTTCGACGTTTGGTCTCCTACCTTCTTCTTGACATTCTCGGAAATGCAGTCCCTGATTTTTTTTTGTTGAAGCACCTTCACCATGAGATCTATTGTCTTTTTCATGCATCATGATTCAATATGGTAGTCACAGTTACAGTAACCACATTCAGACTTCCCTTTCTTTCCCTTTCCACCTTTGGATCCAGAGGAATCATCAAAGGGTTTGGAATTTCCTTCCTTCTCGTGTCCATAATGCGCTTTGCCCTTTCCTTTCTACTTGGTATTTAGATTGAATGTGCTGTGTTGGTTGTGGAGCCTGATTATCTTCCTGATTCAGAGGTATTTTACTTTCAGCTGTGTTTATACCCCATGATGTATTTACACCCCAGAAGTATGTACACACTTCCACGCGAGGGAGTGCAGAGGGGGGGTACCCCCTCTGCAGGGTCTGGGGGGGCTATCCCCTTGGCTGGGGGGTTCGGGGGAAAGTGTGCCCCCGAAGGAAAAAATTCCTTGTAAATGTATATTGTAATTTCATTATAAATCTAAGGTCGCAGATCTAACGATAGAGATTATGTTAGGGTTTTTTTCCCTAGAAGGCAACCCTCTTTTATGAGGGAAATGTATTGTAGCTATGGTTGATGGTGAATATTGTATTCTGAGATAGGAGACTATGAGAGAAAGAAGAGGAAGTTACAACGGATTTGTTGTAGGTTGTATCCCTTCATATGCTGGATAATAATAAAGGAAGGACTCGACAATTTCTCTGGTGGATGTAGCCCACACTGTGTGAACCACGTAAATCTGTGTCTCTCTTGTATTGTGTATCTTCTGTGTTTTGTTTCCACATTTGTTTTATTTTATTGTTTCGTCATTCTATTTTTCTAACAATTGGGATGAGAGCGAAAGGTAACTCGCAGGAAAAGAGGGTTCTGGGTTCGAGTGGGAGCAATGTCGGAAGATGGAAAGTTTAAGGTCGATAAATTTAACGGCCAAAACTACCAGTTATGGAAGATGTAGATGGGAGACTATTTATATCAAAATGATCTATTCCTACCATTGGGAGGAATAACAAAGAAGCCGATGGCTACAAAGGACAAAGAATGGGATATTCTTGACAGAAAGGCTCTAGGAATGATACGACTGAGCCTGGTAGCATCAATGGCTTTCAATATTTCCAAAGAAAAGACAACGAAGGGTTTGATGGACGCATTGAACAAATTGTATGAAAAACCCTTGGCATCCAATAAGGTATTTCTAATGAAGAGATTATTTAATATGAAGATGTCTGAAGGTGGGTCTATTGCATATCATTTAAATGATTTTAATACGGTTACTAATCAACTAAGTTATGTAAAAGTGGACTTTGGTGATGAGGTCAGGGCTCTTCTAATCTTGTGCTCATTGCCAGAAAGATGGAATGGCTTGGTCATGGCTGTAAGTAACTCTGTCTCTGGTTCAAATACTTTAAAATTTGATGATGTTGTTGGTTTTATCCTTAGTGAGGAAATGTGACGGAAAAGCACAGGTGAGACATCAGGAAATGCGTTGAACATGGAGAACATGGGAAGACAAAAGGATAGAGGAAAGGGTTTCAGGAACCGTGGGAATTCTAGGAAGGGTAGATCCAAATCCAGACTTGGAAAGATAGAGTGTTGGAATTGTGGGAAGAAAGGAAATATGAAGAAAGACTGCAGAGCTCCAAAGAAATAAAGAGATGGACATCACGAGAGAAATTAGGAAGCAAATGTAATAGGTGATGTGTTACAAGATTATTTGATTCTTTCTGTACATAATATTTCTGAGTCTTGGGTAGAAGATTCAGGGGCTTCATTTCATGCCACACCCCATAGGAAACATTTTCTATATTATGTTCAAGGTGATTTTGGACAGGTTCATTTGGGTGACGATGCACCATGAAAAAATGTTGGAATGGGAAAGGTAAAAA